>JAPMOB010246614.1:0-10693 GCA_029875015.1 Lepomis gibbosus | reverse complement strand
GTGTGTGTGTGTATGTGTGTGTGTGTGTCTCTGTGTGTGTGTCTGCTTGTGTGTGTGTGTGTCTGTGTGTGTGTGTGTGTGTCTGCGTGTGTGCGTGTGTGTGAGTGTCTCTGTGTGTGTGAGTGTCTCTGTGTGTGTGTGTCTGTGTGTGTGTGTGTGTGTGTGTGGGTGTGTGTGTGTGTGTCTGTGTGTCTGTGTGTGTGTGTGTGTGTGTGTGTGTGTATGTGTGTGTATGTGTGTGTGTGTGTGTGTCTGTGTGTCTGTGTGTGTGTGTGGGTGTGTCAGCCAGATAAAAACCTCACTGGGAGGTTTTTTTGTTTCTTAAAGAGACGTTTCCTCATTTTTCAACAGTCGTCCGAACAGAAAGAGGAAGAGAAGCTGCTGCTGTGTTACTGTGTGTCTTAGTGTGTGTTAGTGTGTGTTAGTGTGTACACCCTTCATATAAATGTGTGTGTGTTGGTGTGAAATCAGAGAAGATGAGGATTTTAGTTTTACTGCCGGATCATGAGAAGAGGAGGATTAAATCAGAGGTAAAGAGTTTCTCTTGCTGCTTCAGGTCACTTTGACCTCTGACCTCTAACCAGCTCTGCAGACTAACTGTAACGTTACTACAGAGAATTTAGAAAGTATTTAGATGCTTCAGTTAACTGACCATAAACACAAATGTAAAGAATCCAAAGTAAAGTGCTGATTGAGCAGATTATTATAACATTTTAACGTTGATTTATAAACAGCTGGACTTTATTCTGCAGCAGTGCGTCATGTTTTAAACATCCTGCACGAGTTTGACTGCGGATCAGTGATTCAGAGCAGAAACAGAAAGCGTCATGTTGGACTTAAAGAGCCACGCTGTTCTTTCAGAGCACATTTATTTCAGTCTGAACCTGAAGAAGTAAAACATCCTGCTGATTGGTTATCCTGTCACAGGTGAAGAAGTGGGAACCAATGGCTGCTCAGTAAGAAAGTACATGTAAGAACCCACAGGTGTCTTCCTGTTACAGGTGTGTGTGTGCTGTTATCCTTTCATGTAGTTTCCCGTTCGATCAGACAATTCCAGTTTTTCTGGAGTGGCGTGACTTCAGATCAGAGCTGCTGAAAAAACAGCAGATCTTTCTGAAACTTTCTGTCGTCTTGTTGCTGCTGTTTAAATTCAAAAAATGCACTGCTGAATGTTCTGGGTGCATGTACAGTATATATTGTTTTATTTTATTCATTATTATTATAAGTTACCATAGTTAAATGGACTTGTAATTATCTGTCTGTGTGTTTCACACATTGTTATCATGAAAACTAAACGACCTCGATCCTCCATCAATATTTCACAGTTCATTAGAGCTCAAAGTGCTACGCTGACACTAACGAAGTTATCACTTATGAGAAAAAATGGGACATACAGGATGCAAACTGAAACATGAAATTTAGAACATTAAGAAATTAAAAAGTTGATAAAATTTGGGTATTTACAGAAACAGCAGCTACTGACGGATCTCTGGCACCGCAGCACAATGCAGATCTCACATAGAAAACATGTGTAATAGTGGTGATAATATTGATAAAATAATGAATTATTGTAAAAAATATTGGTAGTAATAATTGTGGCAGCAGGTGTCGAGCAGGAAGCCTGCAACCACAGATCCAGACTCAAACAGATCCAGAAACACCTGCAGGAGGCGACAGGAGAGGGAAGAGGAGGAGTTAGTAACGTCCATTATTAGGATAAGAAAGCATTCAGCAGGTATCGGATGTTGAATCTTAAAGGGACTGCGATTCTCAAAACCGGCGTGCTCCTAACCAAGCGGGATCCTCCGGGACTGTAAAGAGCCTCCAGCAGCCAGCAGGGGGCGACTCCACCGGCTGCAGAAAGAAGTGTGGTTGTACTTCAATGTGTATAATGTCTGAACCGTCTGATTGGTCACTTTCTTTGATTCTGTGCTCTGATTGGTCCATTCTAGCTGCCGGTGCCGGGGAACATGCTGGACGTCTACGGCGGCGGCGGAGGGATGGCCACGCCCGGCGTCAACGTTAGCAACAGTTGCCCTGCTGACCTGCACGCCGTCAAGACGGAGCTGAGCGGTGGGTGTCTGTCAGACTTCTACACCCGTGAGGAACTTTTTATTAACATCATTCACATTTTGAATATTTGTCCTATTTGTTTTGATGTTTTTCTTTTTTCCGACTCCGATTCTTCTTTTTGAATCTTCTGGACTCTCGGTTCTGGTTCCTTCACCGCAGATCTTGTCAGCGCTCCGTGAGCGTCCTCCACTTCCCCTTCGCGGCTAAAGTGAAAGGAGTCTCTGTAGTGACAGCGTCTCTAAGAAAAATAGTTATTGAATCGTCTGCAGTCAGTTAAACCGGTGAACCTGAGCGTTAATCCATCTGCTAATCGTCAACTGTTCACATAAACAACGTGTATAAATACGCTACCGGTCAAGAAAACTCCGCCATGTTTGTAGTTCTTTTAGAAATTAAGTTAAAAAGCGTTTACGTCACCTTTTAAGATCCAAAACAAACAATTCAATGAAGGAGTTTTGTTCATTACTTCACTGTAGGATGAACTGATGACCAGCTGCTCTGTCTTCCTTCATTAGTACTATATATAATATATATAATATATATAATATATAATATATATAATATATATAATATGGTCCAAATAAAGCTTCAGGCTGTGTTAACAGGCTGTTCCAACGTGTTTACTGTAGAAATGTGTCTCATTTCCTTCCACTGCTGCAGGTAAAGACAAAGTTTAAACAATGTAAATTCCAGTTTTATCATTTTCAGAGATCAATAATGAGTTCAAGTTATTCAGTGTGTGACTGAACAAACTCATTTAAATGTTATTTTAGATCTGAAAATGTCTGTTTTAGTGAAGCAAACGTTTGCTGCTGACTTTGGAACCGTTTTGTACGAACTCATAATGATCAGAGAGTCACTTTGCAGCCTGTTTGAACGCAGGACGCCGTCTCAGCACGCAGGCTAGTAATCCTGATAAAGAGACCAGAAACATTTGTTAACCTGATGCCGGTCAGCGGGATTAGGATCAATGTGAGCGGAGCTGCCGGAGACGTTAGAGTTGTAAATCTGCTCAGTTTGATGAGTCAACATCCCGACTTCCTCTGAACACCCGTGTTTTCCCACACGTCATCAGTTCCCACTTCCTGTTCAGTCAACATGTTCTCCAAACCCATTCAGCCGTTTCTCTCTGTTCCAGCTGACAGAACCGTCCTCTTTAAGCTTTATGTGTCCGTCTGTGCAGGTCACAGTTGTGTCCACGGGTCAGGCCGGTCTTCTGATTAATAGCGGGGGGGGTCAATAAATAGATTTTGCATTGTCGGATTTGTTAACATCCTGACTTTGATTGGAATTAAAACACGTTGCTTCAGATGCAACCAATAACCCTAAAACATGTGTTGTTACCGTTAGCGACCGTCACCCCTCCCTGCGATGCTTACGTTGATTTCAGCTCTTAGTGTTTGTATCTGGGTATTTCAGTTTGAGAAGTACCTGTGATCCTGACTCTGTCTCGGCTCGGCTGCTCTCTGTCCCTAAAAGTCTTGGTCTTGACTCAGTCTCGGTTTGGGGTGTCACACTAGTGACCCGTCCACCATTGTGTCCCTGAGCAAGACACGTCCCCTCGTTGCTCCAGAGGTGTGCGACCTCTGACGTGTAGAGCAGTTGTAAGTCGCTTTGGATAAAATTAAACTGGCTAGATGAATAAATGTAAATGATGATCTAAACGCTCTGACAGCATCGGTCCTGACAGCAGCCTTTCTAATCATGAAAGGAAACACATTTACGCGTGATGATGAAGATACAGAAAAATAGAAATTTGTCGATACATTTAGAGACCCTTCAGATAATGTTTTCAGTGGAGCCCAGCTGCAGTTTGCACCCTGTCTACAATCTCAACCATCAAACTCCAGCAACAGGAAATAACTTTGCTCTTTTGCTCACAGATTTATTTATTTGCTGCCGAAACGTTTCACGCTGTTGGTGAAATTTTTATTATTATTATTAACGCAGTAATATTATTTCGGGTATAATATTACTGCGTTATAACTGTTGTTGTGATTTGGCACTATATAAATAAAATTGAATTGAATTAAAAATTGTGCGTTACTTTTCTATCATGTTACTCCAAACTCTGGATTGGAACCAGTTACAAAAGACAAGCTTAGTTTCTGTTCCCACATTCAAAAACACATCTCCAACATATTTACGTAAACCTGGAACTGCTTCCTGTGATGACGGTTCGTGAAACTGCTTGTTAGTCTGTTCGTGTTTTTAACTTGTTTGATTTTGTTTAGAAGTTTCAGAAAAAGCCAGGAAGTGTGCCTTGATTAAGTCCCATTGAAACATCTGAAACGAGAGGAAGCTCTTTCAGTCTCACAGAAAATTTTAATGTTACAAAATGTTCCCACTTCCCAAAAAAATGTCCTCACATTTCAAAATGTCCCCGCAGCCCTGTGTGGAGTCACGGCAGCAGTGAACTCTGTACGAGGTTTGTGTTAAAGCAGAGTGCTCATGTTGTTGTTGTTGTTGCAGATGTGGAGGCCAAAGCTCTGATCAAAGACAGGCAAAAGAAAGACAACCACAACCTCAGTGAGTACTACAGTGTTACTCATAACTGCCTAGTGATACTGGATTTAAAGGCTTGAGCTCTGCAGCAGGCCTGCAACTAACGCTTATTTTCATTATCAATTAATCCACCACTGGAGAGAATCAGTTCAACTGTTAACACTGTCACACTAAATGTTAACTGTAAGACACTCTAAGGTCTGATATTTGACACTGCTGACAGTTTGATTTCTGTTTTTCAATCTCTGATTTCATCATGTTTCTCTTCCCGACGATCGTCTGCGGTTTCATTGCAACATTTTCCTGCAGAGTTCGAGGGAAACTTCAATGAACAGCAGCTAAAAGCTCTTAAGCCTTTAACCTGAAATAATCCTGCTGGTGTTGCTGTGTGTGTTTCAGTTGAGAGGAGGAGGAGGTTCAACATCAACGACCGGATTAAAGAACTCGGAGACCTCATCCCCAAATCCACCGACCCGTCAGTACACTCTGCATCCTCACACTGTAGTATTTAAATCAGCACACTGTCACAGTACTAACTACAGCTGTCACTCCATTATTAATCACTCTTAAGTTAACATCACTGAAAGTCAATATTTCTTGCACATGCAAACACAAACATCATAATAACATTAGGGGAACAGAAAATCAACAAGGAACTCTCCAAATGATACGTGTCATGATATATTCATATACAATACATATTTCTCAACATAACTTACTGAAAATATTAAAATAAAGCTGAAAATACAACCTGCTGTGCACCAGCTGAATCTAATATGTACATCAAATTATATAGATAGGTGACACAATGCTATGCTGCCTTTTTGCTGAGATGCAGTCTCCACTTAGTCGTTGCTGTATTTTTAGGCCACTGAGAATTTTGAGTTTGAGTTTTGACCCTTTTCAGTTGCTGTAGCTGGTCAGTGTGGCGTGCTGAAGCGGCAGGGTATTAGCAGTTTAAGCCAGAGAAGTTAGCAGCTCTTTTTATAGAGGGTATGCGCATGATGTCACAGAACGCAGTTAAGCTCACTGAGTGGCAGAAAAACGAGTGTTAGCTTGAATCAGCTAAAACACAAACAACACAGAAAGAAAGAGCTGGATCACTGGTTCTTTGGTAAGCAGTAAGGATCACTGTTGAGCCTGACTGCCTTTAATTTGAGCAAATAATCACTTCCTTTACTCCCAGTTTGCTAAACGCAGCCATGGTAACAGATGTTTTGCCACTCAGTCCAGCGTATTCCGGAAGGGGAAGTGACATCAACGCATACCCCCTTATAGACTAAACTATTGTGATCACAATGTCCGTTAGCATGTGAATGAACGCTAGCTGTGAGCTCATAGTTAAAACCCATCTACACTGGACCCTACAACGTACCCCAAAGCATACCCTAGAGCGTATCTTACAACATACCCCACGTGACCTACAAAATACCGTACAATGTACCCTACAGTGTACCCAAGGGCGCACCCTATAATGAACCCTATGCTGTACCCTAGAGCGTACCCTAGAGCGTATCCTACAGCATACCCCACAATGTACCCACAACGTACCAAACAGTGTACCCTACAACATTCCCTACAACGTACCCGACAGCGTACCCTACAACGTATCCTACAAAGTACCCCACATTGTACACTACAACATACCCTAAAATGCACCCTACAGCGTACCCTAGAGCATACTCTAGAGCGTCTCTACAACGTACCCTATGCTGTAGCCTAGAGCATACCCTAGAGTGTACCCTAAAGCGTATCCCACAGCATACCCCACAACGTACCCACAACGTACCCTACAGCGTACCCTACAATGTACTTTACAATGTACTTTACAACGTACCCCACATTGTATCCTACAACATACCCTAAAATGCACCCTACAGCTACCCTAGAGCATACTCTAGAGCGTACCCTACAGCGTACCTAATGTTGTACCCTGACTTGCACCCCCCCAAAAATGTAATTACACATTGTGGGGAAGCAGACCATTGTGGTCGGCTTGGAAGTGCCAAACTGGTCTCACCTTGCTGTAGCGATGTCACGGTGCACTCCAGGATCCTGTGACATCACTGCTCAGTGTGGTTTTGTAAACAAATTTAATTTCTCAATTACATTTATTTAATTGCATTTATGATCTAAAAACAAATCAAATTTTTTCTGCACAAGAGAAATTTTACTTTAGATACAACACAAATGATTTATAAACGCCATGTGGTCAGTTTACAGTTGGCCAGAACAGAGAGGACGGTTTATTATGGAGATCATGAGGTCAAGATATTAACTTGTCACTGTTAGAAAATAACTGAATGAGATATCTAACCCCTGATCAATAAATACACAATAATGTAAAAAAAAAAAGAATTATTGCAACTATCATGTGTTTTTGTGTATGGATAAAAGCACATGGTGCCATTCATTGTGCTCGTTAGTGCGGCGTGTATTAACGAGGCCTGTGATTGGTTTATCAGGGAGACCAGGTGGAACAAAGGAACCATCCTGAAGGCGTCGGTGGATTACATCCGCAAACTGCAGAAAGAGCAACAGAGAGCCCGAGAGATGGAGGAGAGACAGAGGAGGCTGGAGAACACCAACCACTCGCTGCTGCTGCGCATTCAGGTGAGGAATCCTGTAATGCTGCTGAATCCTGATTGGTGCAGAGAACTCTGTGACATCACCTGAGCTCCGCCCACTTGAACCTGTGAGGTCATGTGACCTAACCAAAGCTGAAAGGCAGTTTGAACTAACTTCCTGTCTGTGTTGTGTTGCAGGAGTTGGAGCTGCAGGCTCGCCTCCACGCCTTCTCTTCCTCCTCCTCTTCATCCCTCCCCGCCACCTCCTCCTCCTCCTCCTCCTCCCTGGACCCCCAGACTATGCTCTCCCCCCCGCTGCCCCACCCCTTCTCCTCCTCCTCCACTTCCTCCTCCCTGGTGACCCCCTCCCTGGGTCTGGACGCCCTGAGCTTCGTGGACTTGGACGACCCTCAGGGGGCCGCCACCGTCTTCTCCCCGGGCCTGATGTCCGACGTGGAGCTGACAGAGCTCCACGGCCTGGGTCACATCCTGATGGAGGAGGGGGGAGGCGGGGTGATATCCGACCCCCTGCTGTCCTGCAGCGCCTCGAAGACCAGCAGCAGGAGGAGCAGCTTCAGCATGGACGAGGACCTCTGATGACCTCAGCACAAACACAAGGATCCAATTGGCCCAGAGCCGAACGCAGGCCGCCGCCCAGCCGGGAGCGTTTTTACTTCAGCAGAACTACTTTTAATCAGTGACATCATCAAAACTCGCACAAAGGTGACGTCACAGGGAGCAGCGGTGTCCTCCAGAGTAACCGTGCTGTTTTGTTTGCGCGTCGTCTCATCTCTGTAATCATGAGCACAGAAACGCCACACTGAGCAGACCGGAAGCTGATTGGCTGATGAAGAACAAACAGCTGACTGAGCTCCAGGTGATCGATAACTCTGCATCAGTTCAGCCAAAATCAGCTTTAAAGTCTGAGAAACTAAATCTTATCCACGACGTTGGAAAGAATTTTAGGCTCCGAAAATGGCGACTCGAACTTCAGCTGTTTGTTTTTTTTTAATCAGCTGTTGTTGTTATTAGCCAATCAGTGACTTTCAGCAGCTCCACTGTGATTGGTCCTCGTCCCCAGCCCTACCATCTCGTCTACATATGGTTACTACTGGCTCCCGAAAACCAAGATGGCGACGGCCAAAAAGCCAAACTGGAGGCTTCAGAACGGCTGTTAACCGTCTGAGGCGTCTTCTCACCTGTGACTCACCTGTGACTCACCATTTTAGAGATTTTACCGACCAAAAACAAAAGAGAAGCCCCGGCTGCAGCTCTGCTGTTCACACCTGTACATAATCACATAAATCTAATCGGTGTTTTACTGTTTTACTGGATGAGATCTGATCAAGTTTTATTGTTTTCTGCTGGTTGTTGGAGCTTCAGAGGAAACGGAAGGGAAACGACCAGATTTACATTTGATGCTTTGTTTCGTGTGTCCTGTGAAACTCTCACGCTGTGTCTCACTCGGGTACTTCCATGTAGTACACTGTGTACTTCCATGTAGTACACTGTGTACTTCCATGTAGTACACTGTGTACTTCCATGTAGTACACTGTGTTCTCTGTGTACTTATGTAGTGCGTGAATTTTCAACAGGTGGCGTTCAACAGTCGAACACGGCTGTTGTAAACTTACTGAAAATAACGATGGCTACATTTGACCACTTGTTCTTAAATAACAGGACGGATGATCCCCGCCAAATAAACTCACTGATGGTTTCTACCCAGCAACATATTTAGCAGAAAACTTACGTATAAGGCTACTTGTCAGCTGATTTATTCCCCCAGTAAACACTTTCCTGATGAGTTTATGGTCTCAGTCACTAGTTTCAAGTCTTCTTCAACACAGCATGATGTTCATTTAGTAAATTATGGTCCCATTTAGAGGAACAGAGACCAGGAAGCAGGGGGTCTTTAGGGCGGGGCTACAAGGGGATTGACAAGTCGCTACCATGGCGACCTGTCAATCAGGATAGAGACGACTCGTGCTCTGTGTACGTTTAACCAGCACCGCTGAAAAAGCTCATCAGGAGTCGGCTGCTCATTTTTCAGGAAGTACGTTTAGTTTTTAGCCTGTTTGTCGCTAGCTAAAGTTAGCATCCCAGCTAATATCACAGCTAATGTGAATTAAAGATGCAACTTGCTAACCAAGCAAGCTAACGCCACCGTCTCATCCAAATATGGTCACGTCTGGTTCCAAAAAAGACCAAGATCGGCGACGGACAAAATGTCAACCTTCCAAACGGCGGCTACGTCCACTTCTGTCATACCGTCTGTGGTGTGAACGCACGTCTGCACTAAAAATAGCAAAAGTAAGTATGGAAGGGTTAGCTGTTAGCTGTTAGCTGTCATGTACTGGCCATTCAGTCAGATAACTGTATCTGAACTGAGTGAATTCAGAGCTAACTGCTAGTTAGCCGGCTAGTTAAATGACATTATGAAACGTTGTCGGGACAAAAGGAGATAATGTCCGTGATACGGCGCCGGTTATCAGCTGAACTACAGATCCAACATGGCCGCCGGCTCAGCTGTCAGTCCTCAGATAAAAACTCCATAAAGGGATTTTCTGTTTGTCTGTTTTTGATTTTCTGACCTTCATGTTTCTCACCATGTTTACAGTTTAAAGTTTCTGTGCAGCATTTAGTCTCAATATGATTCATGCCTGTTTTTATAGATTCTTTATTTCAGAGTCAAACTTTTATATAGAAATAAAGTCATTTAATAAAACAGACTCAGCGTTTTACGTGTTTTATTTCAAACCGCTGCTTGCGACCCGTTTCCATAGCAACAATAATACATTTACAAAGTTAACATCAGGATGAACTCATTAAATATAAATATTATTATATATATGTTAATGACCACCTCTTTAAGGTGAGCTAACGCTCTCCCGGTGCATGCTGGGATAGATTCCCAACAGCATGTGTACTGCAGGAAATAGAGGGATGGTTTCAAATTAGTGATTCAGTTGGTAAAAAGAAATTAAAAAATAGAAAATAGTTCAATGGCAGAAAGTTTATCTTCCTCAAGATGAGTGACAGGTGAAGTTTTATTATATTTTTTCAGCTAAAATAGCAACTGGTCATCAGTCAAACTGATAAACAAAGTCAAATAAATTTACTAATATACAGTATTTATTAGTAGAGTAATACTTTAAGCACTCCATGAATAAAATGATAACAACAATGACCTCATTTACCTGTGACAGGTGAGTGTGGGTGTCCAGCAGGGGCGTGTTTCTGCCTGATGGTGATCAATAGTGTTTTATTTCAGAGCTGCTGTTGTCTGTCCACCAGGTGGCAGTAACCAATCAGACTGCAGCAGGAACACACCTGACCTCTCATCTGTCTGAGCGCGTTCAGATCCTTTACTGCAGAAAAAGTACAAATACTGTGAAAGTAAAGTAAAAGTAGGTCAGTATATTCAGTATATTCAGTATATTCAGTATATTTAGTATATTCAGTATATTTAGTATATTCAGTATATTTAGTATATTCAGTATATTCAGTATATTCAGTATATTTAGTATATTCAGTATATTCAGTATATT
>JAPMOB010246611.1:0-11646 GCA_029875015.1 Lepomis gibbosus | reverse complement strand
GCGTCTTTCCATTGACTTTGTATGCCATTGCACTGCCTCTAAATTTCCTCGTATTCTGTCTGATCACACAGTAAAAGGTTTCCATGTGTTTAATTGTTGTCCTAGAAATTTGATTGGTACAACTTATATTTGCAGAGCTGTTTTTGTCCTTTTTTCTTTGAGAAGTCTGAATCAGAATGTAAGAATCTGCTGAATAAAATCTTTGTTGAAAGTCTCCAAATAAAATTTCTGTTGGATTAAATCATTACCACTCAGTCACAGACTGATTGAACTGGGCGGCTCCCAGTGTGACTCGGTGGATCTGTGTAAATGTAAAACCAATCAGACTGCTACACCTTATGGGAAGTAAAGATACTAACTATTGATTGTTCATCTTTCCAACAGCACTGCAGGATGGAAACACTGGTCTCAATGCAAAAATCCACGAAGGCACAGAAGGAGGAAACATCACAGTTGAATGCTCCTTCATTTTCCCTGGAAGCAAGAAGATCTTCTGTAGGAATGAATGTGAAGAAAAAGACATTCTCGTTGAAACAACTGGTGACAGAAATCAGAGTGGCAGATACAGCATTACTTATAGAGAATCTTCTTTAATTTCTAAACTCGTGTATGTGGGCATCACAAATCTGACCAAGTCTGACTCAGGACAGTACGGATGTAAATTAGAGAGAACTGGGGTCCTCGATGGATACGAGGAGTTTGAGATCAGAGTTGAAGATGGTGAGTTTCTACTGAGAGTCATGAAATGAGCTGTTCACTGACGCTGCTGATGTTTGAAATAACCCAATAAGTTTAGTCTAACAATTATAATTACATAGCTGTCTATTTTCATCATTGTGAACACTGATAAATGCTCCTTTAACATCAACAGTTCATGTAAACTATCTGATGAACTCAAACTGTCACTCAAATGAACAAACTACAGTTGATATAAGGATTGTAGCACCAAACACAGTGATTACCTGCTGCATGTAGCTGTGTGATTAAAATACATTGAAATGTTGTTGTTTAATTTGAGTTATTTGAAATATTACCATAGAGATTTCTATAAGAAGCATCTGATCATCAGGATTTCTTTGTTTCTGAACAATCAGGATCTGATTGTTTCATTGTGTTCTTCGTGTTTCACAGCTCAAACCACTTCTAAACCAAACTGGACTCACAGACCTTTTTCAACATCAGTCCCATCAACCTCCACACTGAGGACCACACAGAGTTTGAGCACCAGTTCAGAAAGCTCAACACCTTCATCAGCATCTCCTGAAGCCACCAGGCAGACTCAGCAGAAACAGACAACTTCAGCTGCAGGTCCAGGTATGTTTACATCATTAGAAAAGAGTTTCAGATCCACTGAAACTTTATCTGTCGTTTAATTCAAAACCCCACAAACCCTGAGCTTTATGAGCATTAGTGTTTTGACTTTTGTGTATTAGGGTTGTGATGTTGTGCAAGTACATGAATGTGTATGCCTGTAAGTATAGAACTTATAAGTTTGAATGAATTTTTGTTATTGTTGGGGACCTCACCTTATGGAAAACAAAGAAGCGGCCTGCATGTAAATTAAACACCTGTAACCAAGAAAGCGCAGCAAAATCTCTCTGTTAAAGCAGCAGAAGAAAAATCTTTTTAATATAACTTTTTGTCATAATTGCATTAAAGAGGTGGTATTACGCTTTTTCCATCTCCTTTATTGAGTTATATATCTTTTTTGTGCATTTAATAGGTTTGCAAAGTGAAATAGCTCAAAGTCCAGCCCAAAGGGAGTTCCCATTTCCCACAGAAAACACTGCTCTGAACTGCCTGAAAACAGCTTGTTTGTAGTCCAGCCGTTTCCTTTTCATCCCTGTGACGACACAGAGAAGAAAGCAAAATATGCATCACAATGCTCGTCAAGCAGCTAGCCCGACACGCACTCAAAAACACAGGTGGAAAAACACTGAGCGGCAGCACACAACTCTCCTCTGCCTTCCAAACACTAGCTACCCTCCAGGCAGTCAATGACATAAAGTTGATACTGTGATGTAGAGACAAGTGGCAACGATTACCTAAACGGCCTGACACAAATACTGTGAGCCATTTTGGCTCTTAACCCCTTGCTTACATTTCGCAGGCCTACCGACCATTTTGGATCATTGCATGATGAGCCACCCATGTGGTCATGCCCGCCCTGTTCTGTGCTCTTCCCCCATCTATTAGGCAACACACACACACACACTGAAGTTATTGATCCTTGATCTGTGCTGAAGTAAATAAATCATATTATGCCTTCTAAAGACAGTTGCCTGTGGTTATTTGTGAAGTGTGTTGTGATAACTGCTTGTTGTGCCGGATAAATACACTATAGCAGGGAGTCACAGCATTACCGTAAAGACTGAAATATAAATCAAAGTTTCTTGCTCATTTTGTTCTCATTTCTACAAGCTAAATGTTAAAGTGATCTGGAAAACTACAAGAAGCAATTTAAATATAGCCTTTTTCAATTGACGTGAAAAAATATTAAAATAGAAAATTTCTCCCATTAATACCTCATAAATGTCACATTGTCACAAAGATCTAGAAACATTTTTAAACTTTAAACTCTGATCTTGGTATGAATGTTTCATATTAAAGGCTAGCGGGATAAAAAGTTAACAGTCTATTACATGTTGTCATAGTATGCAGGAACAAATATAAAACAATAATACAACCAGCATGATTGATGCATCTGTTTATTGAGGATATCTACAAATGTTGCATATAAAATCAATAGAGAGTAAAATACCACAATATAATAAAATAAGATCTAAAAACACGGAACAATAAAACAATAAATTTAATAGTAACATAAAACTTTGGACTAACAGTAATGAAACTCTTATTTTTGAAGGTTATAAGATTATTTAGATTAACAACGTTAAAAAGCTGCAATGAATAACTTATTTAAAAAAATAATTGTACTACTGTCAAATTACATCATGCGTTCAACTTCTTCTGCACTAACCTGTGATTACCTACCTGCTGCTTCTGCTGCACCATTACTGTGAATTGTTATTCACCCTATAAATGCCATTAACGCCACCCTGTAAATAGCATTATTGGTCCTTGATTCCAGGGTGTTGCTCCAAAGTTTGTATTAATAATCTGTAATAATAATAACTTTAAAAATATTTCTAAATATCTTTCATATTTACTAATAACCAAACCTGTCTCTACAGTAGTATTGATTTAATAGCTTAAACATGTAGTTGCTATTACTATTAGTTTGACAACACTGCATGAACTCCAATCCTGCATGTTACTTTTATTCCATGAACCAGGAAGTGTCAGTGTAAAACCAACAGATTCTACTGTTCAAACAGCGACAGACATGCTGCTGTACGTGGGTCTGATTCTGGTCATCATGATCATCTTATTATCAGCGGCTGTGGTGATATTCTGCAGGAAGAGGACCAAAGGTGAGACTCCAGGAAACACACATACAGAGCAAAGGCAACTGGACATGTTAAAGTTTAGATTTCTCACACAAAAACAACCACCTGTAAAGCCGCTTTCACATGTGAAACAAGTATTTTCACAAATAACACACAGGTGTAGGTTAAAACTAATGTGTAAATTACCTCATCTTTAAAAGGTAAAGTTTATTTATGGAGAAAATTAAAATCTCTTCTGGTTACATGATTTTAGAGGGGACCCTGGATGAGGTTGTCTAATACTAATTTGTTCACAAAAGTCGAGTAGAAAAGGACATTATCTCACAACTAAACTGAAATAAGATGGTTTGTGAGGAAGTGAATGTACAGAATTGAGTTTTCAGTCTTCTTTCATTCATTACACTCAACTCAAACATGAGAGTCACACAACAGTAACTACAAAGAACAACAGGAAGACTTTCCTTGTTGTTTCCTCAGTGAAAGTGGAATAAAGTGTGTGAAAACTTTAGTTTTTAAACCCGTCATTTGTCTAATTTGTATCACCCTATTGATTCTTCAGATATGATGGGAACACAAACAGGGATGCACAAAAGGGACTTTTAGTTCCTCTTTAAATTCCTGTTAGGTAGCGTTGAAAAGGGCTGAATGTTTTTCTTTAATTGGTTTAATCTTCTGAACTGTTTGTTTTTCAGAACCTCCTGCAGAAACGGAGTATGCAAATGTCACAAAGGCAAGTTTGAGTAAATATGGTCTCAGCGTCATTAGTGTTCATAAAACCTGCTGATAGTGATACAAACCAATCCCCTCTTCTCTTCCTGCAGCGTAATCCAGTATATGAGGACATCGGAGCTGAAGACAGACAGAGCAGATCTCCTCCTGTAGAAATATCTACAGCTCACACTAATGCCAAATACACCAAACCAAATGGAGTTGAAACTACAGATGATGACTACAGCTTTGTCACTGCAGCCAGTCCTCAGAAGACAGTAAGTAAAAACTGTGGCAAAAAACACCTTTACAGATTGTTCTGGAAATTACCATTTCAGTAAAATCTAAAATAAAAAGACATTCTTTGTCTGAGGCAAATGAAACGGCTATTTATTTGTACAGCAGTCTCTGCAGAGACGATTGTGGCCATGTCCTCAAAAAAGTGGTATCAAAGAAACTTTACACCAGTTAATGTTTCAAATTTATAAGGAAATTTAGGTTTTTATTAAATGGTTTCTAAGAAAGTGTAGCAGGACCCCAGAGTTAACGAGAAACATGCTATAGTTACAGACCTAGCTTCATATACACATAATCTACAGAGCCTCAAAAAAGCTTTCTTTATTTTCTTTCAGACTGAAGACGACTCGAATGAACTCACCTACACGCAGGTGGATTTTTCCAATGCTGCAGCTCCCCGGCTCAACAGCTCCCCCTGTGGTGATGCACATAATGTCATCTACTCTGTGCCGCAGGTAGAGGCGAGCTTGGATGGCAGGCAGGCCAAAGACGCTTCTCCTCCCCTGTACTCTACTGTTAGTTCACATCAGAAGTAGCCTCATTTACTCTCACGGGGCCAACAGGTGAACGCAAAACATGTTAAAGCTAAATATTTGTGTTGAAGATATGACGGTTTTATTAAATTGAGTTATTTTGTTAAGCTAAATAGTTTAAGTGAATGTTAAAATTAAAAAAGTATTTGGGTTTTAATTTGGTGTTCACAGAGAATTTCTTTGAACTTCTGTTTAACTGTAAAGTGGTGTGATATGAAGCGCGACCCTGGTACGCAACTGAAGATCCTCTGTAATCTTTGTGGCTTATCAGGTGATGTGAAACTGAGCATTGCCACAAAAAAGAGACTGATCGAAAGTCAAAATTGCCTTGATGTTTTGAGAAAGTAATGTGTTTAGACACGAAGTTTAGTCTTTAGCAAGTGTGGATGAATGTCTCTGAGTGAGATGACCACTTTTGTGTTTAAGTTTCTGGCATCCTTCTTCTGTGTTTCCCTTTGCCTTCAAGATCACAGCTACAAACAAAAACAAAATGTAACAGAAAGAATACCCGTTTGGCGTCTGTCTTGCTGCCTTTTATTTCATGAAGCTCTCGCCAACGTTCGGCCGCCTCTTGTTTTCACTCTCTTTTCTTTTCTTCTTAGCTTCCTCTGTCAACATCCTCTACAGTCTCATCCTTTCTGCCGTTAGCTAACGTTATGTCCAGAGAGGCTAAGCCTGGTTATGTTGCTCGCACCCCCAACTCCAGCTCGACACCCCCTTACTTAAACTTAGATCCCATGCTAGCCAACAAAACTAGACAGCAACTGATGCAAGAGCACTTACAGCGACGTTACTGAGTCCGAGTGTGTTATCTAGTAAGTTTGCTAACATCAACTCTAGATTTATAGCTACTGACTAAACCTCTGTCTGTGGCTGATTTTGCTTGAGTCTGCTAACACTGGCAAACATCAAGCAAGCACATCAACAGAAGACACAGCTAGACACAGCTTCCCAGTAATGAATAGTGTAAGGGATTACTATTTACAAACAGTAATAACCAAATATTACAGTTACTAATCCAAGTAACGCTGCGTTACCAGAGCACCATTTGGTTTGTTTTCCTTGATGTGTATGCGCATTTGCGCAGCAGGTCAAAGCACTTGCTAGCACGTGTTCTTTTTACAGCTGTTAAGTTTTGCCATTACTTTGAATTTGTCAAAGTCTAACATGCAAAGAACTTTGTTGTTGTCGGACCAGGAAAAAGCATTAACTTTAAAAAACTCTACGTCTATGAAGCGTCTGCTAAAGCAGCACACCAACGTGAAAGACACTTGCGCTGATTGGGAGGCTGCTGCTGCTGCTGCTGCCAGTGATGCATGTGCTCGTTTGGAGAGAGTGGCTTTAAACAAAGTTTTGTGTTTTGTAAAAACTGAATACTGCTTTTATAAATGTAGGTGCAGAAATACAGTAGTTCCACGGGGCGTGGGTAGTGAAACTAATATAGTAACATAACGAGTAAGGCTTTAACAATTGAAATGTGGGAAGATATGTTTTACGTGATCATACTGTACCATTTCTCACTGCAGTAATTCTGTTAAATAGACTAAAAGATGCAACAACTTTGTGAGTGACTTGTTTTTTTTTCTATTTCAGCCGGTGGCGTTAAGAAATTTAATGTTTTGTAAAAATCTTGCAGCTGTTATGAATAAGCTATTAGTTAAAAAGTCGGGAGAGACTTGCTTTGTTTTTTATTTTGTTAATACTTTAGTCTATGCTGTTTAGCATCATCTAGTTTGAGATGCTGTTTTATTTCAGTTTGGCTGATTGTTGACTCCTAATGTATTGCTCTACTACAGTGGTTATACAACACTATAGTAGGTTGTCAAATTTCACATTTTACAAAAAATATAAACTACACTTGTCACAAGTTAATTTCCTTAACCTTTGTTTCTTCATTTATTTCTGTATCACTACATGCAGCGTGAACAGAGTGGCAATGCCAGCTGGACCCAGAATGACATAAATAATATTTCCATAGATTAACTTGATGTCTCAAACACAAAAACAAACTCATTAAAATAATAATAATAATAATAATAAATAATAATCTTAGCAATGAAAATAGTCTGAATTAGAATATATACATTATACTGCAGCAGTGCATTTAATTAAGTGATGGTCATCTGCAGATTATAGTAGTAGAAAGTATTAACATTTGTTTAAATATTAAAACAAGATAATATTTAGGTGGCGTTGTGTGAGTTCTTACAGGCTGAAGATGATTTAAGTAAACTCCAGTTTGGGGTAGACTTTACAACAGGGTGGTCAGCTCACTTGACAGTGCTCTCACATAGTAATGCTGATAATGTCATTTATAAAAGATACCTAGACACCCCAGCCACAGCATCTCACCCAGCTGCCCTGGCAATGAAATTAAACAGACAGCAATGACGGTCTGTTGAAACCTGCATTGGAAGATATTTCTTCAGGGATTATACTGTACCATTTCTCACAACCTTAATCCTACGGAATAGAGAAAAAGATGCAACAACTTTTAATAGTTCACCCTCTTGTCATGCTTTATTTTAGGACAAATTGTCTGTTTTCTTGGGTACAAAATAAGAATCAGCTTATATCTACTGAAGCAAAACTTTTATTGTTTTTAGAAAAATAGTTTGAAACATTTTGAAACAAGTTTAGTAGTATAAGAGGCTGCTTGAACTGGCAGATTAATGCACAAATTACCTAAGATTTTCTAGCAGTGTATACTGTATTAATACAACAAAGCCTAGTTTTAATGTAAAATCATCCATAAACTTGCAGATATTGGAATGAAGAAAACATTAATGTAGAGGGAGGAGAGTTGAGTGTGAGATGTTTGGAGGAGGGACTCCATCTTTTAAAGGACAGAGAATTTCCTGGTTTGCCAGTGAAGAAGAAAGAGAAGCCGGTAAAGACGGAAGAGAAGAAACGTTAAGCCATCAGAGCCTCCAACATGAAAGTTCATCACACTTCGATCTGCTTCTTCCTCCTCTGTGAGTACACACCTGCTCTATTTGTGTTGTTTCTTTATCACGTGGTTTGTAGTTCGTCACTAAGCTTTGTACCAGATGTTTTTCAACATCTGGTCGACTCATCACATCTTATATGAGTCTTTATCCATTTTTTATCTGTCTCTGTCTAACATGTTGCAGTTTTCTTCGGTCAAACAGTGGTTTGAGCCATTTTAAAATTTAGTGCATCGACACTAGTTACATCCTCAAAATATAAAGCTTAAAATATAAACGGTAACTTTTTGTTTTGTTGTTTTTTTTGTTCAAATTTAGTTCTTTTGAACTTGAATCAGTTTATAGTTAATTTTTGAAGTACAGTCATTAATCTGCTGCTTCAGCCTGACTGTAGCTGAGACTGTTTCACACCACAGGAAACCATTTCATAGATTTAGCAAAAAGATTTAGCATTTCTAAAAGAGTAATTGTAGTAGTGCTACAATGCCTTTGATTTCAGTGTAATTCAGTGTCTCTGTAGATCTGTGAAAATGTGGAGCAGGAATTATTATCAATATTATTATCTTACTGGAAGATGGTAACTATTGTTGTTTTCAACAGCACTACAGGATGCAAACACTGGTCTCAATGCAGAAACTCTCGTTGGTACAGAAAAGGAGGGAGGAAACATCACACTTCTATGCATCTTCTCTTTCTCTGGAAGCAGAAAGATCTTCTGTAAGGAAGAATGCAAAGAAAAAGACATTCTCATTAAAACATCTGAAGACAGAGCTCAGAGTGGCAGATACAGCATTAAATATATAGAAGGAACCTTTCCAGTATCTAATACACTTCTGTATGTGAGCATCACGAGTCTGACTAAGTCTGACTCAGGACGGTACAGATGCTACTTGGACAGATGGCTTCTAGATTCATCCAAGGAGTTTGAGATCAGAGTTGAAGATGGTGAGTTTCTGCTGAGATGAATAAAACAAACTGGTTACCCAATAAGTGTAATAATTAAATTTACAGCTGCATATTTTCATCATTGTGAACACTGATAAATGCTCCTTTAACACAAACAATTGATGTCTGATGAACTCAAACTGTCACACTACATTGATTGATTTGAATATTTTTGCACCAAACATATTAATTACCCGCTGTATGTAGCTGTGTGATTAAAATGCATTGATACTGTTTGCAGAGAATTTGTGTTATTTGTTATTTGTTCCGACTTTTTTCAACATCAGTCCCATCAGCCTCCACACAGAGTTTAAACTCCAGTTCAGAAAGCTCATCACCTTCATCTTCAGGTCCAGGTACATTTTATACAATGCAACAGCATTTTAATAGTTATTTTTAACTTTTATTTGTACGCAAGTACTGTTTATCACTAGTATTGTACTATTGTACTTCACCACATTTTAACACAAACCATTGCAGAAGTCGTATGTGTGTGTGTGTGTGAGAGAGAGAGAGAGAGATGGCAGACGTGACCACATGGGTGGCTCCTTACACAGTAGTCCAAAGTGGCAAAGCAGGTGGTTGGGAGGCAGAACGGAGGACATACTTACCAAGATGACGTGGAGCACAGCTGGAGTTCAGGCTACACGCTGTGGGTTCCAAGATTACACAAATCATAAAAGTTCACACAGAAACCGACTGCGTACTTGCATTCAGCAGTTGTGTTACCGACTTTGGTCTTGATAAAGCGCCATTGTCACACACACACGCTGTCAGGAACAACAGAGTCAAAAAATAAAACCTGTTAGGCACGAAAACACACAACAATAAACAGGACCCGGCGGTCCATTTTTTCCCATAGAAATGTCCACAATGAAGCTTCAGGTTACAAATAATTATGGTTAAAAAAGCAATTTCTGCCCAGACACAAGCCTCTGAGAGTCGACTGTGTGAGAATGAGGCATCAACCTTCTGTCAATAAAGAAAATGGTGCAATCCTTCGTCTACAGGTGTGAGGTTGTTATGTTGTGTATGATGGTGATCCTTCGGGTCATTGTCGACCTTTTCACATAGGGAAATAAAGTTCAGAGCTGAAATGGGATTAAAGAGTTAATGAAGAAGGATTTTGGCGGTGTTTCTTTATTCAGGGTTTATGTCTCACATGTAGGCTGCTTCTTTGTCTCCCATAATGTGAGGTCCCAACATTACAAATAATTTGACAACACTGTATGAACTCAGGTCCCACTTGGTCCTGGGAGTCCAATTATGGTCCCAGATATATTTATAATGAGCCAGGAAGTGTCTGTAAAACCAACATGCTCTACTGCTCAAACAACTACAGGTCTGCTGCTGTATGTGCGTCTGATTGTGGTCGTCATGATCATGGTATCATCAGCAGCTGGGCTGATATTCTGCAGGAAGAGGACCAGTAAACCTAAAGGTGAGACTACAGGAAAAATGCACTCATAACAAAGGACACAGGATATCTAAGACTTTATCACTGGGACTTTATCACAATCAGCCAGATGGTTTAACAGAGCAGCAGGCAGACAGTTTTGGGTCACTTTAACAATCAGGTCTAGTGCCACTATCAGGACTAATCCTCTGAACTGCATGTTTTTCAGAACCTGAGATGAAATATATTGATATTGATGTCTCAGAGGTGAGTTTGAGTGAATTTGGGACATCTTGGCACCATTAGTGTTTGTGAAACCAGCAGATGTTGATACAAATCAAACTCTCTTATTGTCCTTCAGCCTAACAGAGTGTCTGAGATCAGAGAAGAGGACAGACAGAGCAGTTCCCCTCCTGTAGAAATATCTACAATTCACACTTTCCACTGCAGCCAGCCAGTTCGTAAGTAAAAACTGTGGTAGGATTTCAGCGCTGGGTTCAGCAAATGGTATCATTAGGATTCATTTACAAAAATCACTTGACTATGTAACTACTTCATTGTACAGCAGATAAGACTTTGATCTTCTGAGTAACTTTTTAAAAACCAGGAACCAGTTCAGTTAGTCATCACTTCCGTTGTTTTGAGGAGGAAGTCCTCAGAGCCAGAGCGAGGGGGAAAGCTGCTGCATTGAAATACAGATACTAAAACAGTCTGCAAGAGATAAACTTAAACCTCTCTTGTTTTCTTCCAGACTGAAGTCGACGTGAGTAACCTCCCCTACTCTTGAATTTTCCAACGGTAGAGCTGCCTGCCTCACTCAACAGCGCCTCCTGTGGTGATGCAGAAAACGTTGTCTACTCTGTGCCTTGGGTAGAGGTGAGCTTGGATGGCAGACAAGCCGAAGACGCTTCTTCTCTTCTGTACTCTGCAGTTACTTTTTATAATCAATAGCTTCAGCGCAGTGTATGTCCTACACGTTTATTCGTAACTCACTGCTTCAAACTATGGAGCGTTACATTCCCCTCTAAGCTTCAGTTTTGCACGTGGAGGTCTCTGCAGTCAAGTTAGCAATAATAAATATGCAATAGCTGGTTAGACTTTCTGATTTCCAAAGAAAACGTTGTGAAATGGTCGCAATTTAGTTATGTTTACGCACTAAAACTACTTGGTTAGGATTTGGTAAAGAACATGGTTTCGGTGTCAGTAATTATGTTAGTAACGTATGTTAAGTTAGTTAAATTATGTACATACATTTTCTAAAATTATGATTGGCTCTCTGCACTGTGAGACCAACTTTATTTTTGAATGTGCATTGTTTTCTTATTAAGTCAGGGCTCTACACTTTGAGAATTGTAGTTGCATGTGCCTCTAAAAATAGATATGTTCGAACAAAGAAAAAATATTTACAA
>JAPMOB010246603.1:0-10530 GCA_029875015.1 Lepomis gibbosus | reverse complement strand
GGCAACAATTCAACGTTTAGTCCTGATTGTAAGATGTGGAACAATGATGTTGTGTGGTTGTGGACTGGTAATAATTTATACCATCACATCACCGTACAACACATAGGGTGAAAAGAGGAGCTGCAGCAATGTGCAGTATGAGAAAAAATATGGTGTTTTTTGAAAATTAAACCATGTAAACCTGTTCTGGTACAACCCCTAATTAAGATTTTGAACCTGAAAATGAACATAATACCACCTCTTTAAATATATTAGTGGGGCAAAATATTTCAAAACATTTTTTATTTTATTTTTTCAAGAGGAACACATTTTACAATGTGAGGTTAGCTAAAAAATGTCAACAAGGTAGGTGACTGTAGCTGTTATTGTCAAAAATATTTGTCCTCCTTTTTTAGAAAAAATTGTAATGGAACTACATACTCATGTCAGTGTGTTGTACAAATTTTGTAAATCAACACATTTATTGTATAAATAACCAAAAATCGCTTAAAATCACTGTTTTGTCGTTTCTCTCACTCATTTTCAATTGCCCGCCCAGGACTTTCGGGAACTATCTGCGGTCTCTATGAATCATGTGATGATCAAGCATTTAAAGGGCTCTGATACACTTACTGAAAATGGACACGTTGCCAGGCGTTTAAGGGGAAACACACACAGTGTGGACATCCCCATTAAACTTTTTGAAATCATCATCGTAGACCCTGTTAATTGCATCTTGTTACTCTGCTGTCAGATTTGTCATGCTGTCTGCAGGCGTCGTAGTGACCAGAGAGATGGAGAGTCATTAGTGTTTCTCTCTCGCCTTAGCACTTGAGGGAGAATATCATTAGCATCTCTCCTTACGTCTGACAGGGAGTCAAAACAGCATCTGCCTCTGTTCTACTGGTATCACATCCTCTATCACTCATCCCTCAAGGCCCTAAATAGCATTGTGCCATTGGCTGACCTGTCTGCCATTCGTTAGGCCAATCATAAACGTAGAGGTCCTCTGTTTTATTTCAGTGGCAAAGCATGTGGGTCAAAGAGAGCCCTTTGTTGCTAGGAGGCTGTAACTTTTTGCACTATTTGCAGGGCACACAGATGTACAGATCTAAAGGCTTTTGATCACCTTCATGACTACATTGCTTGTAGCCTGGGAGCCTTTTGCTGAGAACAGAGAGATGGATTCAGTCGTTTGTTCCCATGTGGGAGCAGGAACACAGACATCTGGACCTGTATGAACAATTATAAAACTGCTCAGAGTTCAAATTTGGCCTTAAGTTTGTGAAATATCTGAAAGTGATGTCAATTCATCTTTTTCTGTTCAAAAGTCCTGGTAAAAATTTTATGTTAAAAATTCTGTAAAGTCTTATGGCTTGAGAGCTTTAAAGCCTTCAAACCTCTAGCCAGGATATGATTGTAGCCTTTAGATGAAAATCCCACTGATGCTCTGTCTGTCTCTTTCCAGCAAGGAGGGATGTTTTGTTTTACATTATGACAGCAATCAAAAAACAGTGGCACCTTTATTGTCAAAGTATTTTGTCTGAAATAAATATCTTCCCTGTGGTTGACATGCTGCTAGTAACATTTTTCACCAGCTGCAAAGAAGTATACTCAAAATAAACAAAGCAATAGTGTTCTTATTCAATTTTTTGGGCATGTGTTTTGAATATTTCAAATTAACACATTTCTGGGTAACACTTTATTTGGACAGTCCACCTGTGAAGATTCTCAGTCATCAAGGTCCTAGTTATCCAAGGAGGGTTAAAATCAATGTCCTGTTGCCCTTGATTTTAACCACTTGCAGATATTTTGTTTATTTGTTAGATTTCAGTTGTTTTGTATTTGTCTGTAGATGTTTAACAGAGTTTTTAATATATATATGATAATTCATAAATATACCCAAACCAAGATTGAAATATCCTTTTATCACAAAATGTCCTTTCTTATGGTTGTTCTTTGCTGAAAAAGTGATTTGAGCATGGCAGCTTCAAATACATTGTGTTGAGAACTTTTTTAGTCCTCCTATCTGTTAATTTGAGACCACATTCCGACAGTAACATCTGTTATATATGTCCACCAAGAATTCAGCTATTCAAATACTGCACTCAGGAAATCACATTGGTGGGGGTTTGCCATTCTGCAGCACAAATATGACAGAATATGCCTACATACCACACAACCTCCTGGAGATACAAACCTATCAAATTAAATGCTTTCATCTTGTTAAAGTACACCAATGTATTAACACAAAATACAGCACAAAGCACAAGCAGATGCACATGCTGTAAGACAAGACAAGATTGACTCATTCACCAATAACATAGTGTGTAAAGCTGGATTAATATCCCCCAGTAGCCCCTATCAAGATGCACAGTGCATAGCATTACTGGAACACCAGAATAAATCTCAGGTAGACACATTCACTGCTAATCCATGGTGAATAGTAGCACAAACGCACTCTCATACACGCACAGCAGACTCATAGGTGCTGGAGGGAAGTCCAGTCTATGTAGGAGTGAGCTGGAGGGGTAGAAGAGATGAGTAGGTGAGGGTGGGTAGATAATGCATGTGTGCGATTGTATGCTTCTCTGATGCTCTGATTGGCACTGACTGCCTCTGTCTATGTGCCCAAATGGTCCTGGCATCCCACAAATACTCTCTTGGCAGCTCTCTCTTAGAAATGACAGCCTCATACTCTCACCTGTGACAGTGTACCCCCTAACAGGCAGAGAGTGGCTCCTGTTTGTCAGCTATGAGCTATACTGTACAGGTGCACCTGCAGTTCTGTGCTTGTGTGATCGACCTCTGTGCTCCACCCTGCACTCTGGCTAATTGAAACAGATGGAGAAGTTGAGGAGGGCAAGGAGAAGCCCTAAGGGCAGCAGTGATGAAAGGAGAAAAGAAGCACAGAGCATGTCGAGACCATCAACAGAGGACACAGGGAGCACTCACCCACTTTTCCAGTGTATGTAAACAAACACTATTTACCAACTGAGGCTTCTTAATAAGCAATCCTGAAGTTGTGACACACTATAACACAAAGGAACATTTTTGGGGAAAAGAAAGCTCATCAAATTGTATCATCACATCTACTGAGCTATATTTGTATTTTTAATATAAGTTGTTTTGTGTGACAGAGCTGGCTACCAGAAGAGGAGAGACTCAAAACAAACATTTCCCAAATATACCCCCAATTCAAATTTATATCAGACACACAGAAACTTCCCTTTACTTGGAAGAAATGCCGGAATGCCAAGTCATTGCAGCAAAATATATCTCCTCATGCCATGAACTGAGGACAACTAGTGGAAACTCGGACTAGACTGATAAATTAAATAATTATACTGAAAAATCTTCAAATTATTTGAAAAAAAAATTATAAATTATTATTTTCAGTAATCGTTCCTTTATTTTTTAATTTCCCATTTGATACTGATTTTTTTGTTGTTTTTTATTTTTTTAAATGTTTTTTTCTATTAATACACACATGTTTACTGTTTTATTTATTTATTTTAATTGTAATATATTTTTATTTTTAACACACACACACACACACTCTTTTATTGTTTTATTTACTTTACTTAATGAAATGTATGAAATGAATTGTTCTTTTGTAATTTATCTGTAGCTTTGGCAATTTTGTTGTTTTCCATTCATGCCAATAAAGCAATAAAGCTGAATTAGAACTGCTTTAATTTGTCCCAAAGTTAGGAAAGGTCATGTCAACTATAGCATGAGAGGTCAGCAGCAGCCAAAAGCCCTTCAAAGTCCTCCAGCCAGCTTGGCAAATGTATGGAGGTAAAGCTTTCTATTGTACTTTCTGATTCTGACTTGAACAATATAAACCTTGGATCTCATTTGGCTTTTCTTTTTGGTGTCCTCCTTTATTTAATAGTGACACTTGGATATGGCAGGAATGTATCTTTTTTTTATCCCAGTGTTATTACCTAGTGTTATTTTATTATTTCACTGCTTCTTTTATTGAAGTTACTTGAATATTACAGACTTGTGGGAAAATATACACTTGCCCTACTCTCTTGACATTGTTGTATTGGCAGTTTCACACTTTGATTTTTGTGCTGGTCTCAGTAATGTTTAAGGATTTAGAGCTTATTGTTTCTGACTACTGGATAATGTTATATACTAGTTGGCTAAGATCTGAGTGAAATTTAAATGTCAAGTTAAGTTCATTTGTGTAATGTCTCAATGGGCTTTCAGGCCTCAAACAGCAACAAACATTAACCCATTTCACGCCTTTTCCATTTCAAGAAAAAATGGAAACCAAGAACAAGAAATATTCGGACCCAAGGAAAAAATAAAATTAACCTTGGGAAAGGAAATTCTACGGGTGCAATCTGAGATCTATATAGTCATGAAAACTGAACATTTACTGTAGATACAAAATGCAACAAAGCAGTCATAACTCAAAAATGGCATTATAATAGGTCCAGTGCTAATGTAATAAATTGAAGTCCAATAAATAAATCCAAGTAAACACAATGTATCTACAAGTGATGTAAAACCATAGCTGAAAAACACTGCTATTCATCCTGTACTTTGTGATTTTTACGGTGTATGAAATAACATTTGATGATAATGATAATCCATTTTTAGAACCATCTATAAACAAGGAAAGAGGCAAATAAAAACTTCAATGCTCATTCATTCACGTTTTCCTCTGTCCTACCTTAAGACATGGACCCCAAACAGCAGGAGGAGGAAAAAGCGCTGAGTCCCACCAACAAATTTACTTCAGAAGTACACAAGAACAGAATGATTCTGTCATGAAAAAGCAGGACACTCCTACCACCACGAAGGAAGAGACTGTATTTTTTCCTCTAAAAGTCTAGAAAGAACTTGATTCTCTTGCAGCTTTGTAGGCAGACGCCTGGGAAAAATGTGCTCTCAAGGGGTCGACCCAACCACTCTGTCTGTTCCTCTGCGTATGTGTATGCGTGCGTGTGTGTGTGTAAGGTGGGTATGGCGGCCTCTCTGTGTTGTCCATGGTAAGGGGATCCTGGCTAGTGAAACAATACCTTGCTATTCAAACGGAGAAGAACAGACTTAACCGAGACACGCTGAGCCAATCTTAGCCAGGCTAGGACAGACCAGACAGAGGCTGGGGAGGGGTTGGGGTTGGGAGGTGGGGGACTGAATACCTCCTCTGTGAGAGAAGGAAGGAGGCAAGCCTTTCGGCAACTGGCCCTTCATTAGCTATCAATGTGTGTTTGTGTGTGTGTGTGTGTGTGTGTGTGTGTGTGTGTGTGTGTGTGTGTGTGTGTGTGTCATCGTGAGGCAGGTTCAAAGGTTCTCCAGGGGAGTTAAAGGGGATGATAAAGGTGAAGGGGGTTGATGAAGAGGAAATGGGGCAGATAGAGTGAAGCGAATCACTTTTTATTTATGTGTAAAGTGTCCCTCTCTGCAGAGGTAATCCACACCTGCATTAATAATTGAGTGTGTGTGTGTGTGTGTGAGTGTGTATATGTGCGTGTGCGCAAGAGGAATCCAGCCATTGTTTATCTGTACACTGAGCAGTAAATATCTGCACCCTGTATTTTTTTCCGCATTGAAAGTCAGCAAAATTCTGTTTCTCTGGTTGGCAATTTACCAGAGCTGAATTAAGGAGATACAGATTTACTTCTGAAAATTACCCCTCTCAAGCTGTGGCACGACATCTTTATCGTTACAGTTATACACAGACACGCATACACACACACATACAGCCACACACACATTCACATATGCTTGCTCATCGGTCCTAATATTCCTCTCACTCTCCCACCTGATAAGGGCAGCGCCTGTCACTCATGTCAATGAGATTTCTGGGTATTTAACAGTCTACGAGTCAATCCTCTTCAGACTCAAATTGATCTCATCTCAATTGGAGCCAAAAAAGACAATTTACATATTCATGATGAAACGGAACAATGCTGACTAAATCTGACGAGGGTCACCTTCAATGAAAGCTGCAGCTGATTTCAGCTGAACAGTGTCAATCGCTGTCCAGAAATACACTGAAGAAGGCAAAAACAGAACAATGAAGGGGATCTCAATGATGGCTTCACCTACAGTATACTTGCAGCTGTATTATTTCCTCCCTCATCTGTGAAATATTCAGGAAAATGTGGTTCTAATTCAATCACTAATGCAATGTGCAGAACAATTATTACTAATACATCCAATTTCATTTTTATTTCTATCCTTATTTCCCTTCTTTGGTCTTTAATTCACTTTAAATCGAAGCACCTCTTTCCACTCTCAATGCACCTCTTGAATATGTTTTTCTTGTGTGTGTGTGAGTGTGTGTGTTTATACTATCACAACTTTATACCCATGTGCAACTGTTTCCTTTTGTTAACTGTTAATTTTATTTTGTTTGACTTGTTTTTGGTTGACAGCGAGGACTTGATGTACCTATCCATCTCTTTCACCAGGGGCCACATAAAACTTTGTTGTCAGCAAAGTAGATGCATTGTCATCAAGGAAAGCATGGCACCAGCCTCTGTACCCAACAGAAAGCAAGATGTGTGTGTATTTCAGTCTTCATGTGTGTATTAGGCTACCGTGGTCTCTAGGGATAGCAGCTATTGATCATTCTTGTTTGAAATAGTTGAACATCAGCATATCTAAACAGACAGGGTTTTTGTACATACATGAAAGACAATTTATTTCAAGCATAGAAAAGTACTAAAAGGGCATCTTCAGGCTCACTGTGTTATGAGTTGTTGAGTGAACATTAATGGCAATGCAGCAATGGAGCTAGCTTTCACCAGGATTATGAGCACATCAGAAAGAAACATCAAGGTATCAGGGAGCACTTTAACCCCAGCTGCTCCTGCTTAGCTTCGTAGTGGTGACATGCTGAAGACATATGGGTCTGCTGTGTGTTTGACAAAGTTTACAGTGAGTGGATTAGCCAACTTCCTTTTTGGGGCCACTGTTAATTCTTCCTCTGCATCAGCTGTTTTTTCCGCAAGGAGGAAAAAGGTGAGTTCAGTTTGTCAGTGTGAGATAAAGTCAAAGCTTAAGCTGCGACATTCACACCTCCAGGAGTTGTCTTACTCCAGCTGGAGCCCTGAGTCACTTCACAAAATGTGAAATAGCCAGCGCTTTAAAGATCAGATGAGACAAATGAGAAGCAGCTTCAGCGCTGAGAGACAGACAGTGTAAAAAGACAGGGAATAGCTTTTATCGAGCGTGACACAGAGAAATGGGATCTGGGTTTGTGGGCACTGTGGTGGTAATTGATTCATGGATCTAGATCTGCTCGGAGGCTAACCCCAGGAACATTGTTGCATGGGAGCTGATATGCAGTGTGATAGCTTAAATACCCATTTGACGGAGAGCAAGTTTCAGCTTTGTGAACAGTCACTCCTCAAACTGTTGTAGCTAATAGCTTGCCATGCTAATTCAGAGTCAAAACTGTAATTGGGCACTTTGTATTGCTATACTTGTTAATTCATTTACAGCCCTTCCCTGCTTCCTCACCAAATGAATCCCATGTGATTAAAGCAATCTGGCTCTGGAAATGCTAACAAGGATGATGAGCGCTACTGTACACAACCAAAGTCAGCACAGAGACACTGAGCCTCATTATGAAGTTGAGCCACTTTATCTCAACTCCCTGATTAGCATGTATAAGCAGAGAATAAGAAATTAATAAATGGTTCATAACACACAATAATGAATTTGAAAGTAAAGGACGTTCTCATATGTCTATATGCATTTGTCAACAACTATAACTGTGAAGCATCCTGTGAAACACTGGTGTATAAGTTATAACACCAGTTATATTCATATATGTGTATATATTTTTTAAATGACAACTGAGAAAAGTGCATTTACTGGAAAAAGTACATAACATCGACACAGGGGAAATCGAGAAAGTAGACCTTTTAAGTTCATGTTTAAAGTGAACATCATATTATTTTTTTACAAGGTCACCCATGATTTGACAGACAGAGAGAGCAAGCAAAGCAGGATACCCAGAAGGCAGCACAACAGCAGAATGCCAGCCAGTAAGGCCAAACAAAAGCAAGACAAAACTGTGTTATCAATCACTGTTTATACACCAGTGATGGATGTTTCATAGGAACATTTACAATAAGCAAATATTACAAATACAATATTGTGTTAAAAACAATTTTAATATGAGTTTATAGTTTGCTTCTGTTGAATACCATATTACTACTGAAATAAAGGAAAATAAAAATAAAATAAAAAATAAAAATTGCTTGTGCATCCACCGATTCACTCATAATGTACAAAATGACTGATGTCTGAAGTAACGCCATCGTTACCTCTGCCCTCTTTCCTTTCCATTTATTTGCATATTACTGTCACCTTTATCAGATCTGCTCAGTAACCAGGACAAGCAAAGGAAGCCACATCTACCAACAGCTGATCAAGATAAACTCTCAAATGGGAAAATAATAATTAAGTAAGCTCATGCGTTTTGCATTCATTACTGTTCGTGGCTCCAAAGTCATTAGGAGTGATCTGGTCACATACTGTAACTGAGCACTCAAGCTGCTAATGAAGGGCCTAACAATCTTGTTTACATCTTCGACTCTGTTTGCATTTAGTTTGCTCTAGGTGATGAATGATAAATCTTATAAGTGATGGTCTAATGTGGTTTTCTACAGTGATATGAATGTGTACTTTAAAAAAAGCTTCTTTGTTGCTCATTTCTGTAGCATGACAACTACAGAAAAAAATAAATTGTCAACTTGAATACTGTAAGTCAGAACTGATTAAACCCAAACAGTGTTACTCTTTTTAATCAATCACAAGAAGGTAAGGGAGGAGTCAGTGCAGTTTAGTGGGTTGGAAATGTCTGTTCCAATTACAAGTGATGACAATGCAAAATTCAAATTGGGAAATGAAAGAAATTACCATTTACTTTTGAAAGCAGCATTTGCATGAATATGGAAAGCTGGACGTGAGGGACCGGTCTTTGTGATTATACACTCATGGAATTTCAAATAATAAACTCAGACAGAGTTGTTTACAGTCAAAGCAGAGACCCTGTCCCTGAGGAGGAGCTGAGCCGAGGCACATCTCAAGGTGAGCTGAACACTAGATGGAGGAGCTGGGATGAGAAATCGCAACATCCGTAACCATTTTTGGCATTTATCTCATGTAACGCTCATCTGGATATTTCTAGCTTAGCTCTTTGCATTATCTCATAGCCCTACAAATGCAGCAGAAACTCCATTTTGCGTGTATGTCATCTCACTCTGCGCAGGCCTGTTCCTCTTGAGTCATATCTCTCCGGCCCGTCTGTCCACATGAAAGGAGCAGGGGTGATACAGGAGTCAGACGGAAAAAAGAATAAATCACTTGCGGAAGCAACTTTGCACTGTGGCAGCAGATGACAGCCAGAGGGGAGTTGGAGGATGGCAGCAGGCATGAGGACCACTCAGCCTGCCTTTCTTTATAATATTACCAGGCAGTTGTGGAGGAAATGGTTACAAGGGCAGGTCATTCTTACCACCAGTAGTCCATCATAAGAAAGCAGCGGCCACACAGGGACACACCAACTGGATCACAGGGGGTGTCGGTGTTGATGGTGCTGTTTATATATCTGACTCTTAATGTGTGTGTGTGGTGGTGGAGCGAAGACAAAATGACAATAATACTCATTTTGACTGTAATGTCTCTTCAGTGTTTTGTGCACAGGTGACGTGTAGTTCAAGAGAACATTTGCTCTATGTTTAGTACAATGAGAGCTCCAGTATGTGAGCCGAGAACGTCGACAAAAGCGCATATTACCCCAGCAGGTCCTCAAACATTTATGAGTTCTTCAGCTTGTGTTGCTCCACAGAGGCCTGTTAGATTTCATTGCATAATTCTGTGCTCTGTTTCAGCCTCTATTGTGCCAATGAACCTCTGTTTATTTGCCAGGATGTTTTCTATCACTGCTCCCTCAGCTCACAAGCCAGAATAACAATGACTTTTCATCATTGAAAGGACTGGTTGATCCCTGCTCACGGAGCAGATTGTTGCAAAATGTGCTCACACAACTGCCTTCAGCAAATACCTTAAGCTGTCTTCGCAGTATTTTGAATGTAACATTGTTATTAAAACCAAATTAAACTCTGTTTTTATACTTTTCCAATATCATACTGACAATATGCATAATAACGGTTATTCATCACTATAAAGTGCCGTTTTTCCGTGAAGTCTAGACCACAGGATATGAAACACTTTTGGTTTTATTTTCAATTTGCCCTTATTCATCACTATATCTTCTCCCAAGAGCAACTTCAAAGGTGTTGTGGTTTATGCTGCTCAAAATGCATTTGCATGACGACAAGATAATAGCAGGCACACTCATTTAGAGACGTTCTGCTGTCAGGGCAGTGCTAAATCAAAGTATTAAGAGCTGTCCATGGTTCTGAATTATCCACTGATTTATCCTCCAGCCTCTCTTTCTGTATTCCCTCCCCCTTTTTTTCTCTCACATCCACTATCTATCTATCTATCTATCTATCTATCTATCTATCTATCTATCTATCTATCTATCTATCTATCTATCTATCTATC
>JAPMOB010246602.1:0-51622 GCA_029875015.1 Lepomis gibbosus | reverse complement strand
CTCTACCTCAGGTCTGACGCCTGCTCTGGCTTGTGCTCCTAGCAGAGAGGTAGCTGACTGTCTGGCTCTCATTCTGGCTACCATGATGCCTTTCTGCTCCCCTTGCAGCTCCGGGGCTCCCTCCCCAGGCTCCCTGCTGAGGCAGTTGCCCCACCAGGGGGGTAAAGGCCTGGGCACCGGGCCTCGTGGGCCTCGCAGTCCCAGGAACCCCTCTGGACCCTCCAGTGAGGGAACCACCGAGAACGACTCTGAGGACTCGGAAACCTTCTGACCCTTCTTAACAGACTCTCTACCCTCCTACCTCGAACTGTGCACCTGAACTTTTTACCCCCCAACCCACCCTTCCAGGAATGATGCGGTTTTATTCTGTAACGTGCACTCTTGAGGGAGAAGGGTAGAGACTTGGTTGTGACACAGCTTGCAGGGCCTGTATCTTCATGTGGCGCCTTCCTGTGACACCAGGCTGGAGGTCCTGGACCAGTTACTGCAGCCGAGTATTTTGCTGCATGAAGCTGCGGCTGGACAAGAAGAAGAACTCGATCTGGTTCAGTCATGGTTTGGGTCTGCATGCTTGTGTTAACTTACACGGTTTGTTCTTTCTACTCACGGGTGCTTAAATCCAAACCAACCTCGGTACTTAGTCTCTGCATGGCCTAGCAGCTCGCCTCTGAGACTGGTTTTGTCTTAAAAAAAGCCATTTTAAACTATTTGTACAAAATGAAGTAGACTATTATAAAAGCTAAGTGTAATTTTAACCTTTATGATTTTGGCTTGTTGGTGTACCAAATATTGGACTTCCACACATAAAAATTGACACGTACTGAAAGGTCACATGAGCAGGTACGTAGAGCTTGTTTATAAACTGCAAACTAAAGCACAAAATGGAATTTGCTTTTAGGTTTTGATGAACTCTGGCTGGAATTCAAAGTGTGCAAGATGTTCAGTAGTTTAAATATTCAACATGGAAAGAGGATGTGACACAGTGGGTGCATCTCAGTTCCCTTAATTGAGTCCCCGTTTCTGGCTCGAAGAGATTCAGGAAAAGACGGCATTTTTAGTCTATATTTACGTTTAGATTTACTGATATTCTGTTTGTAAGTTAATTATCAAATAATTCAGGTTGTAATTAAAATGTCTCATAACAGTAACCTTTCCTAAATTGGAAAACATATCTAATATCAAAATATATTTTTTATAGATAAAAGACAACACGACTCTCCGATGAAAAGGTTTTTCATATTAAATGTTAAATTGGGGAAAAAATGACGGATCACAAAAAGAAAAGTCTTTGATAAATTTTGATAAATCCACCATTTTTAACAAGATGGAAATTTGGAAATCTTATTAAATATAAACGTGGGGGTAAAGCGGAGGGAGTTTGATAGCAATGTTATTGAATCTTATCATGTAAAGCTAAAATAACTCCAACTCAAAGATGTTCTTTCTAAAAGATCTTTGTTGGGTATTGCAGATGCGGATAACCTAGTTAAGGACTACTAGCCAATCAGAAGCAGAGAAGGGCGGGCCCTGAGAAGCCGGTAAACACGGCTACGGTTCAGCTGTATATGTTCTTCTTACTGGTTTAGCCGCATAGACTGGAGCAAGAGTTTCAGAGTGAGTTATGAATGTGTTACAAAAGTTACTTTTGTAAGGTGTGTGCTGCACCGGTTTTTCCACCGGTGTTTTTGAGGCCGTGTCAGACTAGCCGCTTGGCGAGCGTTGATGAGAGGATGTCACAGCAAAGCGGAAGTAAAAGCTGGACTATAAACGAGATGTTTTCAGGCAGTTCAGAGCAGAGTGTTCTGTGGGAGACTCCCTTTGGGCTGGACTTTGGGCTTTTTCACTTTGAAAACCTGTTACATGCACAAAACAGGTATATAACTCTATAAAGGAGAGGGAAAAGCTAAAAAGCATAATATGACCTCTTTAATAATGTTCACAACCTGAAAATGTGACAAGGATGATATAATATATGTTGTACTGCTTTGCTTACTTCTTACTGGAGGTACTGATCTGATTAAAAGATTTATCTGATATGAATCAAGTTAAACTGGGAGATCAGCTGTGAGGTGATCAGATTATCATTTCTCCAGAGAAGAGTCTCCACTCTGCCGGTTCTGTTGAACTACAGACACAGTCGTACAGGGATGTTACAGAGTGATGCTTCTTTATACTCAGAAACAATCTTTGTCTGAATACAAAGAGCACAAACTTTCATTTTACAGAATTACCTTTAATTAGCTATAGGTCATGTAACCTGCTCTAGTTTTATAAAAAAAAAAGAAGGAAAAAAAAAGAAGCGAACTATCCACTTTGCGTTTTCCATTGCTTTTTGAAACTTATTATGAAGAGAGATTTTTAATTTATTAAATTTAAGAGCTACTAAAAAAAATTTTAAGGGATGTCGAAGCTTCACAGATCTGGGATCTAAAACATAAGCAGCTATCAGAACCCCTCCCTTCAAGGGACTTATATTACACTTCAGTTCAGTAGTCACAAAGGCGAGTCTAATGGTCTGGGCAGAAATAATTGGCACATCCTTCACAACGCCAGATGAAATAAGGGAATTGGGATGCAGCCACTGATGAACACAGGGTTTGTGCAGATGTGGATTATTTATGCATTTTATCCTTTAGCCTATATCGGCCTCCTGCGCTGTCCCGACTCCCTATTTCTCCTTCCCTGACCAGCCAGTGGTGACCAGCCTTATCCCACCTGGGCAGCTCTAAACGTTGAATCATAAAAGCCCAGATTCTCCGCAAAGACCAAATTTCTGAAATGATGAAACGCTCTTTTTGGTGTCCTCAGTTCGATGGGGTATTTATTAAATATTACATGATGGTACAAATACTGCCAGCACTTAAATGTAAAATAACACAGGGCCTTGACCACTTTTCTCTCCTCCCCCTCCTCCCCTCTGTTTGTCCCTACCTACCAGCTTTGTGCCATTGTCTCGAACATGTCCAGTGCCTTGATGTTGATTTGTTTTTGTTTTCTTTTACAACAAATCTTATGTTAGTAGATTTTAATATTCTTACGGTTAAAGGATCAGCTCTCCAAAATCACAAAACCCTACTGATATCGAGCCGTTCAGGTTTGTCCAGGTTTTGAGAGATTAGCTTTAGACTGAAAAGAAAAAAAAAGTGCATTTTTTGCCTTTAATCGACAGAACAAACCGGAAAAGATGGGTAAAGAGAGAGGGAAATGAAATGCAGTGAAGGTACATTGTGGGTCACATGACGTGCACCTTAGAACTCAGTTTCACCATAAAATCCCAAATAAAATATTTAGGTTGTGTTTCTCCAAAAGAGAATCTAAATTTCCAGAAACGATGCCCTAGATTCAATGATCAAAAGCCCCAGAAGAGCTTAAGGTGACTAATCTGCTCGACGTTTAAGAGAATAACCTTAAAGTGCTTAGAAAAATATGAAAAGTTAAACATCCTCAGTCACACAGCTCGCTGTGTTATCTTTTTTTATTTGTTGTACTACTGCCGACAGGATTACTCGATTACTCAATCAACAGGAAATTAATCAGAAACTGTTCCATAAGAGATTGTTTTAGTTTTTTAAAGCAAAAATTCACCGGTGTCAGCTCCTCAGATATGAATATTTGCTGGTTTTCTTAGTCTTAAAGATATTAAAACTAAATATCTTTGGGTTTTGTACTGTCGTTCAGCCAACACAGTTAATTTAAACACGTTAACTTGGGCTTTTGGAACTTGTAATGAGCTTTTTTTGATTAATTAATTGAGAAAACAGTTGTCAGGTTAATCAATAACGAAACTTAAGTCACTTGCGACGTTGTGTTTTTTTTCTTTTCTTTCTTTTCTTTCTTAGCTCCGGTCAAATCTGCACTCTGGTCTGTGGAGAGATCAGGACAATGTTTTTGCAAAGACAGATTGGTGTTTGCATGGAGGCAGACATCTTAAAAATCTTGGAAATCTTAAAAAACCTGGACAAATAAGACCAAAAGCTATTTGCCCGACTAGCTATGACTACAAGTGCTTCTAAAAAAAAAATTAAGATATTGTGGAAAAGTTCATTGTTAGCACCAGAATCAGACTGAGAATAAAAGCTCAGGAAACCTTTGCAGGTGTTTTCAGTTGATTAGCTGATTAGAGCTCTTCTCAGGTCGTCATTTCTGTATTATAAATTCTTTATTCTCAAATACATTTTGAGAGACTGGATTTTTGATTCCATGAGGCGTAATCTGTAAACATCTAATTAAAAAAAAACAAAAGACTGAAATATTTTGAATTAACGTTTTCCATGATATTGTAATTTTTGAAAAGTGTTTTTTTGTTTGCAATTTGGGGAACTGATTCTTTAATTTGTTGTCATAATGTGGGTGGTGTTGTTACAATGAATGATGAAAAGTTTTCTCTGCGTGAGGGATATGCAGATGTTTTCTTTTTTTTTAAGTGAAATTGTCTCTCACTTCAGTGTTTTCTCTCCTTGAAGGCTGGTGATCTGGTGATCTCTATATTTTTTTCTGGTTGACAACAAATCTCTTAGAAAAGACCAAAACCATCAATGTGTTCGCCTCTCCAAACTTCCCCAGCATGATTTTCAAACCCTCATTAACACATTTGGTACTGTAGTGAGCATCTGGGATCTATCTAAATGGTTGTTATGGTAATGCAGGAACGTGTCACCCGGTGATGCGTTTTTATAGTTTTTGAACAACAAAAGCTCAGAGGAAGAACATATCAGGCTTTTAATACTTATTAATTAATTTGTTGTTGGTTTCGGTCTTTTCATGGGTTTTGTAGACAGTAAGAAAATGATAGAACATCTCCAGGCTCATCCTTTAAGTCGGGTGTGTGTGAGAGTGTGTTAGCTTAGGTACTGATATGAAATTGAAATGCTTTTGTATATAATGTTGACACGTACAGCTTTGTATGAAAAAAAAACCAACTCCATCACAGAGGACTCTTGAGCACAAAGAGTGACGTCTCCATGCTGAACGGTTGAATACAAAACGTTTTTATTATCTTTTCAGAATGGACTGCAAGGTGTGTATATTAATGAACTTATTTTAAACAAGATCCCTGTTTGCTTGCAGTTTTTAATTAAAATGGAGATGACTCGAGTGGCTGATGAGCACGCAGGTTGTTAACAAGCACAGTCTTTTTCTGTCCCTGAGACTGAATCTGTCTGCCAGTATTATTATTCTACCAGAAAATGATCTTCGCCAGTCGTGACAATCGCTATCGTCATGTGTCTGGTGATTTTCACACCAGTTCCTGATGCAGTACGACATGCTGAGGGCTGTTTGTCAGCTACCCTTTGTTTTATAAAAATTGTACAATTATAAAAATCGGTTTGAAGTTATTGGGTGTGCTGTTTTTTTTCTCTCCCTTTACGCAGAAATTTTGTTTTTAAAATCAGACCAAAACAAAAAGTATTATTTATTTATTTTATATTTAGTTATATTTACCAAAGGTGCTGCAGCTAATAATTTGTCCTTAATTGAAAAATTAATTCACTAAATTATTAATTGATCTAAAATGGTCCTCACTGTTGCCCAGAGACATTCAAGCTGCACGTTTAACTGACCAAAAGTATAAAAACCAAAGATATTCAATTTATAAAACAAAACAAAAAGCAAAAGCTGCAAACAACAAATGTTGTTTATGCTCAATAAATTTATAAATAAAAGGAGCTCTGTTCCAGTTTAAGAAGGCGATTTTTAAGTTTTGACTTTAACCGGCAAACAGTTTTTTCTTGGCCACTTGGGGGAAGCAGAAACAAACGAACAACTCCCTGACATGAACCTGTTGAACTTGTTAGCAAACAGTTTATTATCTTTATTATCTAAGTGTCCAAACAATGAGCTGAAAGATGCTATAATGCTCCAGTGATATTTCTCTGGCTTCATCACTACCAGTGACCCCTTTCACATCCAAAGTGTCATGTGATCCATTGTTGATATAAAAATATTGATTATAGAAGCTTTAAGTAAATTTATTTTTAAAGTCATGCCAAAGAGAAGTGTGAAACGTAGCTTATCTGCCATCACTTTTAATATTTAAATCCTTTTTTATCCGACAACTAAACAGCTTTAATTGCATCCAGCAAGGCTGCAAATAACTATTATTTTCATTATTTTCCATACGATTGATCAATTATTATATAAGAGTCAAAACATAGTGGAAAACAAAATGTACAAATTCTCCAAATTGTTCATTCTGTTATATTTAATTAAAATAATTATAAAAACAGAAATGCAGCAAGCCCTCAAAGTTGTGAAGCTCAAAACAAGCAAATACCTAAGATATTTTGCTCAATGAATGACTTAATGTTAATTGATCATCAAAATTTTTCTCAGCACTCGCCTTTAGTCATCCAAATATTTGATATGTACTGCAGTCTGAAAGTCTTTGCATCGTATCCATCTATTTTCTCTTCTTCATTAACAAAAAAAACAACACGACAGCTTTACTAAATCACTGGTAATATTGTTTTAATAGTTACATAATCTCTGTACATTTACAAACTTTAAATTACATTATAATGTTGTCACAGGGTCCCTCTTGAAATAGTTGGACACTGATAAAATAAAAACCCTCTGGGAAACAGGATGTCAGATCTGGTAATGTCTCCAGTGATAAAAACTGATCTAAATTCTCCTGTGGAATGACACTGTGCTGTTTACTGGTCAGCTTTTAGTCCGCATGATATTCCACTGTTTACGAGGTCCAGTGTGCTTGTGGGTCTCAGGCATGTTGAACAGCCCTTGCATATCGAGGCCTAGGTCCAGGATCTTTGTGCGTAGAAAGTCCGAGAGGAGAGCACTTGTGTGTGTGTTTGGTGTTATGGCACTTGGACATGCACACACCGCTCAGCAGTTGATGCCCAGGCCGGTCCAGTGATCAGGTACCATCAGAAAGTATTTGTCCATAGCCTCGCAGAAACGAGCTCTGTACAGCTCCGGAGAGACCACAGTGGGCATCTTCCCTGAGTGACACAAACACACCACGGTGTTACAGACAGGAAACAACAGTCACTGCATATTATACCACTGTTAAGATAAGAAGAATTTATTGATCCCACACTTGGGAAATTCCCTCGTTGTGGCAGCTCCTGGTACAAACACCAGACAGAAAAATACACATTAGATAAGAGACAGGATTTAAAAATACTAGACAGATAGATTACGGAAGCCCTAACCCGCCATCCTTTCAAACATTTTAACAGGATAATTTTATCGAGATAACAATAGTTTAATACAGGGGTTCGGTGGGTGACTTAAAAATATTTCAGATAGTGTCACTGGTTAGCTCAGTTGGTGGAGCACAAGATTTTCAGTTGAAGGAATGTGCAACTGATTCCCATCTTTGCTGATTTTTTTAAAATTTCGTGTGTCCTGGCGATTGGTCCACATTCATAAAAGTCTGTGGCTTACATGACACACCTCTGAAATAGCCGTCGGGACGTGTGTGATTGGATTCCCCTGAGTGACAAGTGCAGAATTGGTGATGGTGGGGAAATAAAAAACAAGGGTCCAAAGGTTGATGGATGTGGACAAATCGCCGGGACGCGCAAATTCCTGCACATGGTTTATTGTGAGCATGTGAAACAGTATCTTCAAGAGAACTTTGTTGAAGAGGAAAAAAAAAAATAAACTAAAGATGGGATCAAACACACAACCCTAGTCCTGTACCAACCGCTCTACCCATTGGCACTGGCAACACCTTAAAAATGATCCTAAATAAAGTCACCAGCCGAGAGCATAATTCGTTATCTTGAGAAATTTATTCCGCCATCACAGGGGGATATCCGGCCATTGCACAGGGCATCAATTGTTCAGCTGTGTTTTTCATTCTGGAAGTGATATATATTGGGACAGTAATGGGACATTACATGCAATATCATGGACATAATCAATGAATATTTACACTTCCCCTGTACTTCAGACTGGATGTTACACAAAAAACTCACTCACCAAGAATGATCCTTACCGTTAACCTGATTATATTTTGGGTTTGCACGTTATTGATATTTTATGTAGTATTTGTACTCTTCCTGCTTAGACTGTATTAATAATACTATACAAATTAGCCTCTACTTTGTATATTTACAGTATTCAATTTGTAAATGTACCTATATTTCACAAGTATACAGAAAAGAGATAAAATGGTTATTCCAGTGTCTTAAACCCCCCCCCAGACAAGACAGGTGTTCAGAACAGTGTGGGCTAGATTAGGATTTACCTTGACCCCCAAGGATTCCAGTAGATTTGACGACCATCTCCAGTCTCTTATCCCAGGTAAATGTTCGGATATAATCTGCAGACAAGAGCAGAGGCAATACTGTTTTCAACACCAGAAGAATTCACTTAAAACTAAAACATGATGCCGATACTTTATGTTGCCTCCTCTCACCTATAATCCCGACCACCAGCTGATCGGTAGCATCGTCCCGCCCCACCAGTAGGGAGTAGTCGATGATGAGGTGGCTGGAGAGGAAGTAGGCGTCGCTGTGTATGGCGGCCCGCAGGATGGCCTTACAGTGGGAGCGGATGTACAGCGGGTTGTCGTGGATCAACTTCAGAAGGTTCTCATCGAGCAGAACCACCTCGCAGCTTTCCTTCCCCGAGTCCGTCTTGACGTTCCGGTTTCTCAGGGAGCCCTTCAGGTCAAACACCTACAGAAGAGATGACACAGCTGAGGACACAGCCAATCTTAAAGAATTTGTTTTAATATTTATTTATTTAAAAGAAATAGTACTTGGTGGCGTTCCACCACTGGCTGTGAATCTTACCTGAGCCATCTTGCGTCCATAGAAAAGATTCTCCATCACGAGCAGGTCCAGTTTCTTCTCTGTGTTGTTCTGGGAGTTCTTGTAACCGATTCTGTAAACACCCAGGATCTTCGCCAGCGCAGTTGGCCGCTGTGGTACAAATGTGTTTTTTATTTACTTAAACTCAACTCATAAACCCCAGAGAGAAACTTTTACTTTACGATGCATACTTTCTGCTGCACAGCTCCGGTGATGTAGGTGAAGTAGTGAGGTGCAAAGTCCAGGAAGGACTGGACCTCCAGTCGGGGCATCTGCTTCAGGATGAACCGATCATCTGACAGAACACAGAGTTGTTCTTGTTATCAACATGTTTTTGACAGGTTGACTAATACATTATTGGTTTTGGTCTGATTTGGTTGATATACAATGACATCAGCATTATTAAACAGAATCAAGCATCAAACCAATGAAAAAAAATCTGGTGATGATTTCTGTTTTTCTTCTTGTCAGCAAATACCACTAAAAATTCTCAAACCACCAACACGTTGGTGTTTGCCGCCTTGTGGGATTTGTTGACAGTAGAATAATAAGGCCAATCTTATCTTTTACGCTTGTGCAACACAACTGGTGTCAAACCACAAACAAAAGGCTTGAGGTAAAATAAATTTAACTAGTGTAAACACAAGTTGAGATTCAACTTCCAATTTAAGGACACTTAGAGATGCTTAGTCTCTGGTTGAGAATAGTTTTCTCAAAATAATCATCATCCAGCAAAACTATTCTACAAAATTTAAGGACTCCATGAAATAAAAAAATACATTTTCCATGTTGTAATCCAGTTTCCTTAAGTCAATGGTTCTGTTTTCTGTTACATATGGCAAATATTTAACATATACTATATATATATTATTGTTTTATATAACCACACTTGACTAGCTTTTGGGTTGTGACATTTATCGTGATAATTATCAGTATCCAGTGGCCATACTTGTGACTAAACCTCATTTCAGAATATGTCACATTACTAAAGCTTAAAGATGCTAAAAACTGCTGTTTCACTGTAGTAGTAGTAGTAATAACATTTATCTGTGAGATATTAGATACAACCTTCTGTTGCGTAGAAAACAGCTCCAGATTTTCCGCCCCGAGCCTGCCAGTTGACACAGTGGGACAGCGAGCGGATGAAATCCTCCTCTGGGCTCTCCATGATCACCTCACGCATCTTATGAAACTCCTCGGCGTAATAGATTCGACAGTAAAATTTGGCGTTGGCATCAGAGAACTCTACAAATTCAACAAAAGACGAGGTTAATGTTAGCTTTTAGTGCATTTACTGAAAGAATTTATAAGGGATGACACTGAGAGTATAGCACAGTCACAGAGAAGAGGAAGAAATACTCACGAAGCTCAACATGTGGATTCAGAGTCTGTTTCTTCTGTTTATCCAGCAAGTCTGCATCCTCTGCACAAAACAATAAAGTAGCTAAGAATTTCAGTGTTTTTAAATCCTCAGTGAATGAAGTTGTCGTTGGACCAGTGGACCTGAGCACTTACTGAGAGGATCATCCATGCTGCTGCGGCTCTGCTGGGATGAGGCCGACTCGCTGGGCCTGGCAGGGCTGCTTTTAGCCCGATTCTCCCCAGCACTGAAGAGAAAAATCATATTAGATATCTATATATATATAAACGTACAACAGACATTATGCCACCTCTCCCTGCTTATTTAACACATGATTTATCTTAATTACAGTTGACCTGTTTAAATAAAACTACTGAAGCCTTGTAAAAGACAGTTTATGTGTATTTTATTTGATTCCTTCTTGGTTTGTTGATTGTTTTTTTTAACTGTAAATTAGCTGTTAAAACACAGTAAGAAGGCCGCCATTTATGCGAAGCATTGTAAAATATGTTAGACCTGGTTTCCCCAAGAGATTAAACAATATCTCTGAATTTCAACATCTGGAATCCACCTCTGATCTCAACAGGAATCCTGCCTACCTGGCGACCTGTTGAGTCTCATCGCCTCCTGCGTTTGATGTCTTAGACAGATCATCCAGCGCTGTTTTATACTCCTTGCAGCTGAATGAGAAATTAATGTTATGTTTTACAAAATGGTCCATTTCTAAAGTGATTCCATTTGTGAGGCCATTTCACTGAAGAGAGGAGGCGGCTGTCACCTGAGAGCGAAGGCTATGATGGAGCTCGGCTCTCTCTCACACACTGCGATGGGCACCCGCTCGTGTTCATACATCAGGTAGTGCTTGTCCGGGTCACTGTCAGAGACAAACCAGCCTGTAACAATTGTGTGTTCAATCCATACTTTTATCTTTTTTATGCATTTTTTTATCTAATTTTGACATTTTCCAAAACTGTACAGCTAGTTTTCGCTGTTCTATCTTAGGGTCGATGTGTGCATCAGGTGTGAGTGGTAACCTTTATACTTTAGAGTATTTAAACCGCTTAAAGTGCTTTTACACTACGTCCCATTCACCTACTGATGGCAGTTAAAAGTGAGAATGGTGCTTTGATAGTTATTCTAAATGTTTTATATGATACATGAGTTTCAGTAGTGATACTAATAAAAAATTACTACTAGCCAATACTGGATCAAAGAATGCATAAACTAGACTAAGATCTTGACCAGAAAGACCCTGCACCTTGCCCCGTCCAGAGCAAGTGCATAACTTACAACGGGAAGGGGATGGGGTTGTAGCTGTTGCCGGGCAGGAAGTTGGCGAGGATAGCTTTCATTGTGGATTTCTCCTTTACCTGGCTATCCAAGGAGCCCTGCAAGTGTCCGTCAAATACATCTGACAACAAGCAAACACAGAATTTATTCAGCAGAGATCAGAGAAATACAGTAAGCCACCAGAGATGAGTGTGTGTTTGTGCATACCTTCCGGGATGCTGAGGGAGTCCTGCTCAGTGAGGGATGGAGCAGGTGTGATTGGTTCAGATCCAGGTTCTCCTGGTGACGGCAGCAAAGAGGAGGAGGTTGAAGGCAGAGTGTTGAGGTGACGGTCCTCTGTCAGTGAAAACACGTCAGCTCATCAACAACAGTCAGGATCATAAATCAGCTTCACTCAGAAACAATGAACAAGGATGGATTAATGTGTGGGACAGCCAGCTCACCTTTCTCACCATTCTGTACCATGGGTGAGGGGTTACGGGGGGAGGACTCCGGGGCACCCTGTAAAATAAATCAATAAATATCATCAAACTAAATTAAATCTGAATGCTCTCCATGGGTAAACAGGTCTATTACAAAAGCTGGCAGCAAATCAATGTAATATAATATGAGCAGTTTAGACCGCCTATCAGCCGTGTTTACGTCCACTTCAGTAACTTGGTTAGGGCTAACGATTATTTTAGTTACTGAATAACAGGTGAATATTTTCTCAATAAAACATTTATCGTCTTTAAAACATTATAAAACAGCAAAAAGTGTCAGAGCAAAACCCATTAATGCTAAATGTACTACAATATAAGACATAGAAAAGCAGCAAATCTGCATCATTTAAGGAATCTGGAATCATCACATTTTTACAAGATATTTCAAAATTGAGGATGGATCTCTATGTGTAATTGTGTCTTCTTTCATCCTGATGCTCTGCTGACAAGGCAACACTTCCCTCTGTCTCCCCTGCAAATCCACACCGAATAGAAATCTGTACACATGGTTGTGAAATTTAGAGGGGGTTAAAAAAAACTAATTTCTCCACTACTCTACCCTGATTACAGAAACCAGGATCCTTGACTTCATGGTGTTGAATGAATCGGGGTATTGGGAAAAACACTGCCCTGTTACTTAAGAGCATGTAAACACAGTGAATGATGTTACTGACCTTGCCGTCTTCAGCGTTGGTCTGTCTGTGCCTGCCTGGGCTGGGAGGGACAGACAGACGCTTCCTGCCTTTCTCCTGCTGAAACAAGTCCTGCAGCCTGGGAGGGAAACAGGCAACAGAGTAAGAGAGATGATTAAGAGTCTGGTTGCCGTTTGTAATATGAAAACAAATGATTAAGTAGGGATTAAACAATCAAATTCAGGCTACTGCACCTTGAAGGTTTTTGCAAAAGGAAAGACTTTTACCCCTAAAATCCACTGACTCCGGTTACGGCACGTTATCGAACCAGACAGGAAGTCAGACACAGAATTTGGTCAATTTTCAAAATAAAGCACACTGCGGAGACTCCCGACCGTAAGACAACAATAAACACGGTTAAAACAGAAACAAAAAGAAATCCTCTAACTACGTAACTGTGGAACAAAACGGGGTCACATAGAGCTGCGAAGAAGGTAGTGGAAGCACAAAAAGGACAAATTTATAACAAGTCAATAACGTGGGGCTGGCTGCCTGCTCCGCTGCTGAAACACTTCTGAGACGCTTCCAGTGGACTTTGATGCTGGGCCATGGATGCATAAAAACCGTGGTGCAGCTGTAACGTGCCATAGCCGGAGTCAGGGGATTCCTGGTGTCACAGTTCAACAATATCTGGCAGCCTGTTATCAATTGTCTAAATTCTATTAACTGTAAAGTTTAACCTGTTGCCTTACAGAAGTCTTATTGTATTTTTGCCACTAGAGCTGGCTTTGTGTGGTGTGATAATGTGCATGTGTGCTCATGTTGTTCTCTGTGAACAAACCATCAATGTCACTTTAATTTCATAATACTGAACATCCTTTTTTTTGTTTCCCTCAATAAAACATATTTGAAGTAGTGACTCTGACCTGCCATTCCAGGACTGTAACATCTCACAGAGACTCTGTTTCTTCATCACCAGCGACTCCAGAACAACCTGCAGCTGCTGTGGCGAGTCCAAACAGCAGGCCTGTAGTCGCGCCTGAAGCTTATCGATCCAGCTGCGCAGCTCTACCTCCTCCATCTACACACACAGAAGCACCAAGATGAGCCTGTAACTACCATTGTACCCAGAGGTGAGACATGCTGACACACTGCACTAAAACTTACATCCTTCTGAGCGAAGAGGTCCTCCATTTTTTCCTCTCGCGTCTTACTGAAGGTGTCCGTCTTGAGTGAGGTGAGGCGGTCATCTATGGCCAAGTACACCTGAGTCACTCTGAGGAGAGAGCAGAGGGAAAGAGTGGAGGGAGCACTGAATGAAAGTGCTGTAATTATACTATTAATAAGAAACTTTATCATCTGCTTTAGTCTTAAGCTGATTATACACAAAGCAACTTTTAGAGCAATGGCGCTGAGCAATGTTTCCATCATTGGTAATGAGTAAAGATTACTACCATAATACACTTCCTCCACCACTCTGCCACCTGCAACGCTCCGCCGCTATCCGTTCAAGACTTGCCACTTGTAAGATTGCCCAGCAACATTGCTAAAAAAGTGCATCATTCTCTGGTGTCTTTTTGTGTGTTTGACATATTTTAAAAGACGCAGACTGATGAGCTTTAATAATAGTGTTCATTTACTTTTGTGAGAAGTCCTTCAGGTCCTGCTGAAGGTTGGTTTTAGAAGGTCCCAGGTTCCTGATGAAGAGCTTGGGACGAGGAAGACAAATCTCCAACAGCCTTACAAGAGTGTAGCTGAGAAGGAGAGAAAACTCTTATCGATTCCATGTATAAAACAGGTACCTTTGGCAGTAACCATCCATGAAATCACACACACAAATCAAACACATTGGACAAATGCATAGATAATGTATGGATTTATACATCAATGCCTTTGCACACATGTTAAATGAATAGCTAATGATACGAACTAGCACGATCTTTTCCAAAATTAAGATTTTCACATCTCATTCTGTGGTGGGTTATAGGACAGAGGACACAGTGACAGCTGACCCACCTGAAGGAAGCCACCATCTGGTTGTAGGAGAAGTACTGGTGGTAGTCTTTGTGGATGGAGTGTCCGCAGGGCTCCGCATTAGCCCTCCTAGTGTACTGGTGGCCGTAGAAGCGTAGCTCCAGGTATTTGGCAAAAGACATGGACCACGAGTCGTTGGACAGAGGCACCACTGGTGTGACCTTAAAAAAAGAGGCAGAGATTGAGTGGAAATGGGAAGTCTAGCCTGATAATCAGACGAATTGCAACTTTCATTCAGATAGAAGGTGGAATATTAATAATAAATGCAATGTGGCCGGTGTGACACCAAAATGTGTGACCTATCAGATTCTGTGACCCAAATGGGAAGTTAAGCACCAGAGCCTTTGTTGACGATGTGAAGCGGCTGTAGCTTGGTTGGGTTTAGGCACTAAAAGTACTTGGTTATAGTTAGGAAAACATCGTCGTTTGGCTGTAGTCACAGAATCTGATAGGTCACAGATTTTGGTGTTACACCGGAATCAAGTAATCTATTGTCCTGTGATATATTTTCCACCATGCTGAAATTAGTATTGGTGCACATTCACACCTGTAGTTCGGCTCACTTAAAATGAAGTCAGACAGTCGGAAAGGTAACTCATTGATTGGACAGTTTTAGTGATGCTGCATTTTCTGCCCTACATGGATTCATGTGGGGAAATTATATTGGTGCTGTTGGTGACTGACAGCAGGTCATGCAGCACTTTAAAGCCTCTTTTTTATATACAAGACGATGAAGAAGTGTCTTGTATGGCAACATTGGGGGATTACTGTACTACGTCAGGCACTTTACACTTCACACTTTAACTGACTGACCAAATGATTCGCATGTATCGCTTATACAGATTTCTTTAATTATAAGATCTCTTCCCGAACAGTTCACAATCAGCAGATGGACTTACTGTAGTTTTAGCTTTTACACTCATGCCTCAATCACACATCTACTATCATGAAATACTTCATCTTTTTGCTTTCAGACAACAAAATGTGTTCATATTAGAAGTACCAAAATGTGGGCACCACATGCTTTGTCATTTAGGCCTTTTTTATTCTTTGATAACATACTTCCTGAATCTCTCTCAACCCCAACCGGTCGAGGCAGATGGCCGGCCACCCTGAGCCATAGGTCTGCTCGAGGTTTCTGCCTCTTAAAGGGGCCTGTCTCACCAAGTGCTTGCTCATGTTGAAAATTGTTTGTGAATATCACAAAGAGTATGGTCTAGACCTGCTCTATATGAAAAGCACATTGAGATAATTGTTGTTGTGTACTGGCGCTGTTTTTTTTTTAGGTGTCCAACAAGGTATCTGCTCTTAAATTCACCAAAGTTTATACTCAGGGTAAAATATCAATAAATATTACATTTGGTTTTGGTACTAAAACTCTATGTTAATGTTCGGTATTGTTGATTATTACCTGTTTGCAGATGCGGCACCAGGAGTAGTTGAGAATTGTGTGCTGATAACCAGGCACAGGGGAGTCCAGCTCCTTTAATACAATCTGCACACAGCCGCTGCCGTGCACAAAACGACGAATGTGGTGCACCATGGGAGTCTCACAGTACATGCTGGGGCACTGGTAAGACGGCCTGGAGAAAATACACGCATAGCAACACATACACACATTTGTACAGCGCTACAGTATGAAAAAGAAGCGGCTTGTACAGCAGAACTTGCTTGCTGAACTAACATTTTTATACATTTTACATACACATATGAAAATGATTTAGCTACAATATTTAGTCAAGTTTCTCTCAGATGATGAATCTCTGCATAAAAAGAACATTTAAATGTATTGTTAATTTTGTCTTACCTAAAACAATATCGCTCCAGGAAAACACCAAGTGAGAGGTCATTCTTGCCATAGAACTCCATTGTGACAATCCTGTTGACAACAAAGGCAATGAGTACGAATTCATTACAAACAAAGATGAGATTTTTGTATTAATCTACTCTATGTTACCATGGGCTGACGCAGGGGTTGGGCGCGTTGTTGGACTCAGCTGATGAACTGCTGAAGAGCACACACAGTCTCTGATGGTTGACAGGGTTCAGACAGTCCAGCTGAAAGCAACAACCAGTTAAAGATAAAAGTAGAGCCACAGAGACCCATAAATGCATAGTTTCCTTTACAAATGGAAACTAGTCTGAACCCGCTGCTGGAGGAGTCATCAGGGGGGGACTGACAAACTCGTTTATGCTTAGTGAGACAGATTTAGACAACAGCGTTTGTTAACAGTTTTACCTTAATAAAAGAAATCTAATCCAGTCTCACCTTTTGGGCTGGAACTACAATTACTTTCATTAACAAGTTACGTTCTTGATTCTTTCATAGTTTCCCAGAACCCAAAGCAAATCTTCAAAATACTTGTTTTGTTTTAACTAACAGTTTAAAATCCAATGATATGGTGTTTAATCCATGATCAACATTTTTGACAATTCATTTTTTAATGTGATGGAGCAATTCATATTTGCTTTTTGTTTGCAAGTGACATGAAACACATTCCAATGTTTTCACATTATTCCACTGATCTACATGTGGCGGTAAAATGCTAATAAAAACACGAAGAAGAAGAAGACTACTGGCAAGTAAACATGGAGGTAAACGATGCAGGTTTCAAAACAATTTTAAAAATAATCTTTTCAAATATTGTATGAGGAAGGAAACGCATTAAACACCTAAAAGATGCACACAATAGCTTTTGTTTGTTTACAAAAAACTCCACAGGACAGCTTTTCTGAATAACTGTCTCAACACTGCTCACCTTGGGGGCCCAGCTCACATCATTCTGTTTGCTTGGTTTCTCCTCTTCACTGTCAGCCTTCACCTGTAGCTTCACTGTAGCGCCCCCCGTCCTGCTCTGGCCACTGACAGGAGCAGCAGTATTGGTGATACAGAAGGGGTCGGTGGCTTCCCTCTGCCGGATTCGACCTCCCTTTGCTCTGTAGTCTGCCAGCATCTTGGCCAGGTCCTGGCTGCTGTTCACCTGCTCTACAATGCGGGTGCTGGTAAAATTGTGGGAGGGCAGGATGTCGATGGGCTTCGGCTGTGGGCCACCATTGGTCTGTCCAACAACCAAAGAGGAGGGGGCCGAGTCTTTAAGGAGCTGCCGCTTTCTGCGCCCATCAAGTTCCTTGAAGTCTTTGTTGAGGAGAGGAGATAGGTAGATCTGTGGGACAGGAAAAACATATGTGAGCATTGTTCAAATAAAAAAAAAAAAGTAGGACACACTGCCATTATAAGTCTGAAAATTATATTTTTTTAAGCTGAAGGGCCAGAAGGTTTGTTAGTTTTTAGCCTCTGAAAAGTTTAGATAACTCGATGACACTGGGATGAACATTTATCAATATTTTCAGACATTTTATAGATTAAACAATTAATCAATTAGTTGCAGCTTATTCCGTAAATGTAAATGGATGTGTAAAAAGAAAAGAAAACAACAAGGCCAAGGCCTGGGTACCTGTTCGGGGAAGTAATCCCTGCTGGGGCAGTGCATGCCAGCAGGCGTGAGAAGGAATGGTTTCTGAAATGTGATGAAGGGAGAAATGCACAGGATGATGTCCTTAAGCTCCTGCTTGAAGACAGCTGAGATGGACTTCAGATGGTCATCAGACGAAGTCACCTGCTCGGCCACAAACATGCCCGTATCATCTTGCAGAGGGTCTCGGAACAACCTGGGAGTGGGAGTCTCTGAACCTTCTCCATCCTCCATACCAAGTGACTCGTCCTTTACTGGGCTTCCCTCTCCCCCCATCTCCCCCCCAGTCACCCTGATGAGAGTGTCTGAGTCCATCTCCTCGTCTTCTTCCATGAGGAACGGAGGAGAGACGGACAAAGGCGGAACAGGGAGACTGGAACGTGGTGAGGAGGTCTTTGTGTCTGTGCTTTCAGCCTCCTCTTGAACAGAGGAGGATGACTGAGGGTTCTGTTTGTCTTGGACAGGTTCCACATCTCCAGTTTTGGATGTAGACTCACAGGGAACCCTCTCCTCCATAGGTTGTCCTCCCAGTGCTTCAGTTCCTGCAGTTTTCTCTTGGCTCTCTCCATTTGTCTCTTTTCCTCTCCTCTCTCCATTTGCCTCCTTCTCTGTTGAGGCCACCTCCAGCAGGCAGGGGAACGAGGTGCTTTGAGCCAAGCTGGGCGGCATGGCAAACTCGTCCATGAGGAAAGAGATCTCCAGCTGGGAGTGGTAGGCCACACACACCATTAGCATGATGATCTCCTTCACCCGGGCCAGCTCGTACTCTGCAGCACCACGCAGCTTGATGGAGCATCCAAGATGAGGAAGACAGCCCTCAAAGAACATCAGAGTCTTCACTTCATCTGTAAGGACAGAAAAATATGATCAAGATTTCACAGTATTCACTGAGACTAGGAGTGGAGAGCGGAGTTGAGCTTCTTACTGTTGGCCAGGGTGAAGGGCTGCATGTAGAACTTGTGGCAGGTACCAAGACGAGGTTTGGTGAGGAGCTGGTCCATGGACATTACCAGGTCTCCCTGGGTCATACGACTCACCCTGTCCAAGACTTGCTAAATTGACAAAGAATAAAAACTGAAAGTGACAAAGGGGCAAAGACAGTTTAGCCAGATCACTACGGAAAGAATTGATTGTAACTTTTAGTGTTTTCATCCTGTGTTACATTTTGTGCATAATATGTTTTATAGGCCGTTTATAATATGCTTTATTTTATGTTCCAGCATGTTTGCTCTTTTGGTGAATATATTGACAAGGTTGTTATGAGAAGGCTGTTTTATGACAGAACAAAACCAAACCAAGAGGGGGCAAAGATGTAGAAAGAATGATTCAAGGAAATTTAAATGTTAACACAAAATTCAAAAATGTTTTATGCAAAAACTGGTCAGCACAGTGGCCAATGCATTCAGCACATATACTAGCAGGATACTATACTGACCGGTTTGACGTTGATGACCAGTGTGATGCCGTGCTCTAGCAGCATGTCCTGAGCAATACGAGACACAGTCTTCTCCACTAATACCAGGTTTGGACGGACGTCTACAATGCGCTGTACATAGTTCTTCAAAAACTCTCGTTCCTGAGGGAAAAACATTTCTTTTCTTAGTTTCAGAAAACTGTAGCAAATGCAACTACAAACCAAGTAAAAATAGTTGTTTTCTCTACTACCCAATGTTAACTCTAGTTGACCTACTGACCTGTAGCACAATGGGGTCAATGCATGTAAATTTGGTCTCCTCCCTGTACAGATACTCTATGGAGCACTTCAGCAGCAGAATTTTCGGGTTCTTGATGTAGGGGTTCATCTGATTATGGGTCAGACAAGAATCAGGTTGTTAGTTAAAAATAAACACTTCCAACACAAGATGCGCTGAAGATATTTTAACTATAATCTATTTGAAGATATTTTAATCTGTAATCTATAATCTTTATTTAATTTCTAGACATTTAAAAGATGAAAAGAATGAAATAATTATGGAAACAAAGAACAGGATCCACATTATGTAGTTTTCAAATTTATAAGGATTTGAAAGAAGATTCACAATAGATGTTCGATATTTGGTGGACAGGAACGAGACGTTACCTTCTTGTGTGCGATGTTCTTGGTGCATATGAAGCCGTTTACCACCGTTGAGTCAAACTTCCTGCCTCCAGGAATCTGAAGCACAAATAGAGATTTGGTTATACTTCTGAATCCACCTGAAGCAGACAGTCTAATCAGCTAGTTTCCAATGCACACTTTAATTCCCAAAGTGTGACATCTGACTGCAGGCTGACTGATTTGATGACATGGTGAATGACCTTCTTAATGTGGACCAGCTGGCGGATGTCCATGTCATCATCACAGTTGCGAACGTCGGGCCTAACTGTCTGGACCACCTGTCGAACCACAGGAACGATGATATCCCGCCAGGACAGAGACAGAGACTCACTGTAGAGCAGCTGCTGCAGCAGCGCCATCATGTGGCTGTGGTTGGCCGAGCTGAACAAAGGGAGGTATGGAGGCAGATTGTTAGATAGGAGGGAAAAATGCTGACTAATTTGACTAGTTTCTTTAAAGGGTCCACATAAGTCAAAGTGCAGACACTTAATGTTACAACAGCTTACAAGGTCTTGTCTCAGTTATTCATTTAAGTCATTTAAATTTAATCACTAAATGATTCGGGTGGAAATAATCAATATATTAAGTCTCCACTTACAGCAGCCTCTCCATGGCCTTTTTCTCTCCGTTCTCCTCTCGGAGCTGATCTAAAGAGCTGTGGTGCCAACCAAGCGGAGTAAACAGCATCTCTTTAGCCTTCTCCTCCACACGACGGTTAAACAGAGACTCTGCAGCAACATAAAGTTAAGAAGAGGGAGTAGGTTTGCTTAACTATTTTAACATGTTTTCTGATCAAATCAATAAGAAAGTGCATAGTTCTTACCCTTGATGAAGGCATCACTTATGACAATGTTCTGTCCACCATCCTCAGACACAAGAAATTCAGCTAAAAGTGGAGAGAGAGGAATTGAGCACCAGATACAGAGATCAGCGTATATAGTAGGTCAAAGTTGAACCAGGAAAACCGTCTGTAAACTGGAATGAATGGAGTTAAAAGTAAAATAAGTAATAATTAAACTGCTGACATCTGTTTTCTCTTCCTAATAAATCTGACAGACCTCTGGGTTTGTACAACCTACGTGATCGTCCGCCTGTTTGTGTTTGTTGCCTTGTTGGTACCTGTTTTTTAACAACTTTGCCTTGTTCTGTGGTCTCAGCAGTTAATTTGGTGAGCACAATGTTAACACAACTGATGGATATCAATAATACTGAAGCATAGTTTTCCCTTAAAGAGTCTAGACTCCATTGATCTGTGTCAAAACTTAAAAGTCCAAGTGGGATCAATACTTTTTAGAGGCACAGAAACCAACAGGCGGATTCACTGAACCGGTTTAGTCTAGATTATCTGGCATTTTGAGATAAAGGGCCGATGCCTTCGCTCATGAGGCCAATAAGCAGCTGTGTCGGTCCATGTCTTATAACTCTCCTTGCTTCAATAATTAAACAACGCGTTACTTGCTAAGATAATAAAGTATATTAGATTGTAACAATAATGACATTATATGTGACTTTTCTTTGTTTTGATATCGGTTTCTGTACTGGCCATCTGTTGCCCTGCTCTCTAAATATCAGCATCAGTCATTGAAAAATCCATAGCGTCATACACTAACATTGTATGTGGTAATATTTACCTTTCTGCTCAGTGGAAGGAGGCACGTGTGGATACTTGGATTGTTTCTTGATGTGGAAGTTGACATTGTTTTGCTCCATGTTAAGGTTGATAGAGGCAGCTGAGTCACTGTCCACCACTGACTGAAAACTGCTTACTGATGTTCTCTTGCTGGGGCTGGCAGAGTCTGGACAGAAATGCAAGTCTGTGAGCTGCAACTCACCAAAACAACATGGAGGCAAAGAGTAATGATCCAAGGCTATGGCTAAAGTTGAAGTTTGCAATACATACTGCGCATGTTGTACTCTGTCTCATCTGCGAGCTGCTCTGTGTCGCTATCATCAAACTTGATGTCCTTGAACCAGGATGGCTCTGAATGTCCCTCCAGGGAGTTGACACTATCACTGTCTGGAGACGGTGTTTCTGAGAACTCTGTACTCTAGGGACGAGAGAAAGAGAGATGTCAGCGCATTTCACTCCACTGAAAGAATCACTGAAGCTACTAGAGATATCTCCTCTAATGTTATCAGAATCAATCAATATCAACACATGATGTGTCAAAGTAAACGCGAATGTAACACAATTTCATCAACGATTGCATCGTGTGGTGATTTGAAATTGCTGTTTTCTGGTGTGTGCAGTGTTCATTCGTCACAAATTACCTGGAGGGGGCGGTAGAGAACATACTCATCCCTGAACAGCTGGTCGTGGTGAGTGACACAGTCCAGCCAGCGACCGTCCACTAATGCCTGGCCTATGGCGATAGCCTGGGCCCTGCAACACAGAAACATCAGAGTAGGTGGGTTAGCGTAACAAAATCCAAACATCTAAAATCTAGCTGTAGCTGTTGGCACAAGAGAAAGCATACTGAAATCTAACTGATCAAAATGTTATCACAGGAAAGAATGCATAATCACCATGACGGAAAAGGAAAGTAAACAAAGCATAAGACACAAAAAAAGCATGTTGGACAGATAGGACTGCTGCTGTATACTGAGAATATAGCGTTGCCTATCCAGCATAACAAAAGACCAATCGCTCAGTGAGGAAAAGGAAAGACAAGACAACATATATAAGACGTCAAAGTCAAAGAGAGATCACTAACCTGTCAAATGAGGCCATGACATATTTATTTAATTGTTACTAAGATCATTTTGCTGTTTCAGAGTTTTAATATTTGGAAACTTCTCCCAGGCTGTTATGTAAGCAGAAGCATTTTACAAATTCATCAGAAAACTGGGTCGAAGTGAAAAAGTAGCCTTGATGGAAAGGATGAGCCCTGAACTTACTTACTGAATTATTCAGTAAAACCATATGATATTGTCAATTCTTCATCAAACAACAGCAACATCAATATATGAAGTGCCACATGATGTTATGCATACTCCTAATAATACATTATTTTACTATACTGTAACAATACATTGTGTTACATCTTGGAAGGACTGGCTTATCTGGACTAACATACTAAAGTAAATGAAGAACATCTCAAAAACTATCACATCTAGTGCAAGTATGACCACTGACATAACAGGAAAATGTAAGCCTCACTGTTTCTGCACCACAGTCTATTATAAACCACATCATAGCCTACATGAAGTTTACAAAGGAATTGTCAGGTAATGATGAAGGCTCCTCTCCATTTTGTTCAATTAGATAAGCAAACACCAAAATGTCTTTTTTATTTTTTGAAAAAAAACCCCACAAACACGTAGTAGTACTAATAGCCATAAGTTTAGCTTGTGGTAAAACATTGGAACGTTGTTAACAGGCATTTACCATGTCAATTATCAAAATACACCTTTTGTGTGCACAGCAAAAAAGCAGTAGCCTAAAAACAAATACATTATTTTAAATTCCAATACGGAAAGTATTTATTTTTGGTCAATTCACTTGATAGGCACATGGGGCATGCGGTCTTGTTATCGTTACAGCGTTTGCAGTAAAAAATAAATAAGTTTTCTCCACCAGGGCAGTGACATGTGAAGTTTAGCTGTCTGAACCTCCATGCTGTACAGTTTTATATCCAATGAATCAACTGATTGTCTCATAAATGTGACACATTTCCATGTAATGTTAACAAAGACACAGAGTTGCTGTCAGCTTGTGATAAATAGCGTGTTCCCTCATTTGTCCAAGTTTCCTTTCTCTTCTTATTTTTACTAGACCAGATGACTACTAAAAGACTATATTATAATTTCCTCTTCTTCTTCTTCCAATGCATTCAACATAGTGACGAGTGTCTACGCTGCCAGAATTATGCAAGACGAAGAAGAAGATCGTAGGGACAAAACGCGTAGCAATGTTTGACCGTTTTTGGCTACAGAAACATGACGGCGCAACATGGTGACATCCATGAAAGGGGGGACCCGCCGTTATTTAGATAGATATGGCTCATTCTAAGGTAATAAAACATTACGGTTACATAAACGTTTCATTATGTAAGGTCTTTATACACCACTGAAAACACAGTCAGAAATACTACACACTGGATCTTTAAGTACCAGCAAGAAATTACATTTCCTCAGTTGCGTTAAAGCAGTAGTTTGACACTTTGAGAAATACTCTTATTTGTTTTCTTGTTGATATTTAGCTGAGAAGATCAATAACACTTTCATATCTGATTAATAGATATCAAGCTAATGATTAGCGTAGCTTAGTACAAAGACTGGAAAAGGGAAAACAGCTCATTGGCTTTAAGCTTCAGCTAAACAGTTAACGAATATATATGAAATTTGTATCAATCTTCTCATCTAACTCGTCACTAGAAAGCAAATCAGCATATTCCCCCAAATGGTGAAATTTTTCTCCAAGTATTCTTTCCGAAGACCATAAACACAACACAGAAAAGAAAACAGTTGACCAGTGAGATTCTACCTGGTGGAAATGGTGCCATTCCTAAGTAGCCAGTTGACAAGCTCTTTTCCCACAATGCAGTTGGGGTAGGTCCTCAGCCAGTATCTGTGGTCCTGGAACTCCATCCCTGTGCTGGTGTGGCAGATTTTCTTCCACAAGTCCTTCAGCTGGGAGGAGTCCTGCAGAATGTAAAAATCAGTTTAAATTAACATTTGTTTGTTCCTCTTTTAAGATTGTTCACAGTTCAGGGAAAGTGCAATAACTAATATGTTGAACTTGTTAGCAATTTAGTTCCATTATTCACTTGGGTCGTGTTTCTGGCCACCTGATGTTGATTTTAAGTTCAATATTCACTCTCTTTTATCTGTGTTTTTAGCCTCTACCAACTCCTGAGTAAAATATCTGGTTCTTCAGCTGCTAAATACTCCACTGACACTAACTGTGTCTGTCTGCTGTTTCCTGCTGAGCAGGTCGTGTTCAGTGGGTTTTTACAGCTGTTTGTCTAAAATAGCTGCCTGCTGCTGGCAAAAATGACGCTAAGAGCTCTCACTTCTCTGTAAGTTCACCACTACGAGCGGTACTCCTTTTACATGACATTTGATATATTCTTATTGCAAAAATATAGATGATATGCACTTTAAACAAAGAGATGAAAATCAGTGAAAAGGACAGAATAAAACAGCAACCAGTAGGATCTTCCGCTCCTCCTCACTGTGGTCCAGCTTGGAGCCGCTCTTGGTGCCTGACATGGCTCGGCTGGTTGGCGGGCTGACTGAGCTGTCGTAGGACGGCACCATGGAGGATCCAGAGCGGTCCAGCGACAGGTTGGTCACACTGGCAGACCTGTGGTAGAGACAAACTGTTCACGCTGATGGCTTGTCTTGATGAGCCTCAATCAAGCTGGAATGCGTTGCACTTTACAAAAAAACCCAAAGCAGTGACTGACCTCTTCCTAGCAGGTGATTTGCCGACGTCTTCTTGTAGCGTTGTCATTATAGAACTGAGGCCACTGTTCTGAGGTTCCTGGTGAATCATACTAACGAGCACACACACACACACACACACACACACACAACACAAACTGTGATTTATGTTCTTTCTTTCTGTGGTTATCTTTACTTCCTCTATATTAGCCATTCTAATTTTATGATCTGTGAATTTGAGCACGCAGAAGACCATTTTTATAGAGCTATTAAGCATTGGCTTTCACTCACGGACAGCTAAAGCTCAGACAGATGTGAAAAATGAATAAAACAAACAGCAAGACTCACTTCTTTCTCATCCCAATAGGAGTTTTTCTATGCCAGGAGAAAGAGAGGAAACAGATTTTCTTTGAGGCACATTGATAGAGAAAATAAGCAGGACCACATAGATTCAAAACAACAGCAGCAAAGCAAGCCCAAGGTTATAAAACGCATGCATCCTTTAAACAAAGATGTCCTTGAAACATACATTTAACAATTTGCCTGTTATGTGCATGGTTCATGAAATCTTAAAATGAAAAGTCCATCAACAATTAGATAAACAGACATAAAGAGGAAGATTACACCAGTCCATGTGCCCAAACAGTCATGCAAGCTACAAAAACTGATGCTCCCTTATCTTTTAAGTTATGTATTAATTAGAGACAGTTAATGGCCAGCCAGATCACATGCTGCAAAGCTGGCCCAGTGAGCCTTACTTTGAGTCCTACTTCACAGCTGTTACAGGCTTACAGTTAATTCCTGTCCATCGCAAAGGACTAGTCATTTCTAACATATCATAAATTCGTAACGTTTGATGAGTCTTGACCATACTCAGGGTGCAACACATGCAAAGCAAACACACAGATGTTTTAAACCGCAGACAATCCACACAGAAATAAGCGCAGACACAGTTGGAGGAGGCTGGGGAATAAAACGAGGGCGGAGTGATTCCATCATGAGCAAAATCATAAAACTACTGTACATTCTAATAATAGATGAGAAATCTGTTCACAAACTAGTACTGACACTAAAGGCATCATGCAGAGCTCTTTTTGATTGTATTAGATTGTTTTAACATATTCATCAACCAGGTCTGATTCTGTCACACTCAATCAAATCAAATATATATGACTTGATTTGGCACAGTGTGTGTGTGTGTGTGTTCACCTCTGCCAGGTCAGGTCCTCCTCGAGAAATATGTTCCTGCTGGCCTTACGCCCGCCCACAGGTGTCCGAGGCTCGCTGGGCTCCAACACACACACAGAGCAGGGAGAGTCAGACAAGGCGCTCAGGTCTTCTCCAATGGAGCCCGAGTCAGCCGAGTGAGCGTAGTTTAGTGCCAGCTTACGGCAATATGTGCAGGCCCGCAGGTCTCCTGGGTACAGAGAGAAGAAGTCCAAGAGAAGACAAAGAAAGATAGGGCACAATGAAATAAATCAGACCATGTTATGATCGATTTATAACTAATTAATCTTCAGTATGACACTTACCTGTGTAGCCCATGAACTTTCCGGGGATTTCCTGGTTGCAGCAGCGGCTGCAGAAGATCTGGCCACACAGCCGGCAGTGATGGCGGCGGCGGAAGGTGGTGAACTTCTCATTGCAGTCGTAGCACTCTTTACACTGGCTATCTGGCATCCAGTACTGCTTCAGATCGCTGTCCTAAAGGGGGGGACAATAACCACAGCACACTGCTTCAATCCACAAAGAGGTACAGAACTGGTTTAGCTAATGGCAAGGCTTTCAAAGTGCCATGGTTCAAAATATATATATTTAAAATACAAGGCCAAAGTGTGTTTACTGCTGTGCCACGTGCAAATGAAGCAAAACAAACGTTTGTAAAGGTGTGGGAGATCGAGTTCATGGTAGCTTGCATGTGAATACCTGGCTCTTTCCCTCCATTATCTCCTTCAGCCTCTTCAGTGCAGTGCGAAGTTGGACAGCTGTGCGAGGGTCGTGATTGCTCAGAGGGGTATCCGATTTCCTGCTGCCGTCTAAAATCATGCATTTACAACACAAAAACACACACACAAACACACAGAGCACAAATAAAATAACTGAAAAAAGATCACTTGTTCTTTACAGTCAATCCTGCTGCATTGTCAAATATGCCTTTTTCAAAAATATACTGAATGTAAGGTGACAACAAATAAATTCCTCTTCATCATAGTGCATTTAAACATGACTGCTAAGTGACAAACATTTGACAATGCTCTTTAACATCTCATGAATAGCTTCCTTAAAAGTTGCAAATGTGTATAAAATAACACATGATGCAATTAGTAAAAGGACTTGGCAAGAAACAAAAACATGTTGAAATGTTAGCTTTAAAATAATTCATCACAATACCATTCCAATTATTAGTACCCGAGTGGCAAACATTAGGGCAAACCCAAGACTGACACAAAGCGCTTTATTGAAAATGCAAATATCACACACACACACACGCGCACACTCGCATGCACTCACACACACAAAATAGTTTGAGTAAGGCCATTCGATCAGACCGAGTTGTCTCAGTCAAGCTCAAAAGCATCTTTAAGGAAACCACACAGTGCAGAAGAGCCCTCACCTGGCCAATCCACTGTAATCAGAAAAGACATGAGAACGGATGTTACAGCCTGTACAAGCATTCTTCTCTCTGATGTTTTTAAAAACTAAATATTTTTCAAACACCAAACATCACATTAAATTTGTTTTCAAGTCTGTCTCGCACATCTGGTCCTGTCTTTTGCGGATTCCTCTGTTTCAACAGTATTTTGATTTCCTCATAAATATGTCTTGCCACTGCAAATAATGCATTATAGTCTATATATGAAAAATAATCTTCATAGGGACAAATAACAAAACAGTCCTAAACAGTGGATAGTTCAACAATATCTCTCCAATAACTTTGCAAGATTTTGGGAAATATAGGTTTTGGGAATATAGATTTGAAATATTGAAGAGCTTTCTAAATCTGTGTAGGAGATATTGAAGTGAACTTTATGATTAAGTCTTTAAATAAAACTCTTCACTTCTGTCCTACCATCCTACAAACTGGTTGAATTGGTAGTGACTCAATGAATTAAAATCAAAGGATAAAAACAACTCATTCTTTCTCACCTCTCAGGAATAGTGGTTGACAATGAAGTAAGACATAGTCCATGGTGTTATCGGTGGCCTCTGATTAGTTTATTCATTACAAGACAGAGGCTTTGATAGAGTTTTAGATTACAGACAATGCAATCAACAATTGAGTGAAGAAAAAGTAAATTGCTAGGCTTCATTAAGTTTAAGAAAGACACTGTTAATGCTAGAGGAAATAAAATATTTTTTTATACATTTATCTCTCAATATAATCCATGTATATAAATTTATTACAAAGATTTTGCAAGATTTTGAAGAATACCTAGAATACCTTCCTCCAATCGCTGAAATGTTGGTGAAGCCAAAAAAAAAGTTCTATACAAAAAGAATATCCATCACAAACCTGTTTCCTACCGGAGACAACACACACAAGTCTTAAATATCAACATGTTTACTGTGTGTGAGTTTTTACCGGAGGCAGTGGAGGTACGTCGGAGAGGGTCTGGTTGCTGTTTCCGAACCGTCCTGGAACCGTAGAGGGAGTGAGAAGGACTGGAGGACCAGCTCCTCCTCTCTGACTGAGGAGAAGGGGATGGCACATCTGGCTTCTCTGAAACTGTTGAAGGAGGACGTCCCTCCTCTACACACACACACACACACACACACACACACACACACAAAAGAAAGACAAAGTGAAGAAGAAATTAAAGCATTTTGTCAACAAAAAATAAGTAAATAACCTCAACAAATTAAAGTTCATGTGCAGTGTAGGGTTGAAAGTTATGTTAGGTTTATTTGCTCTAATCAAACAGGAATTGACCATCTAACTATACATTTCTACACACACAACTAACACATTTGTATTGCTTTTCTTTCTGGTAATTACAAAAGAAGCATGTAAATTACTGTCAGTGAGGTATATTATCTCCAGGGGTGAAGTCAGCACAAACTTTGGGGCTAACCTCCTTCACTCTTTATTCAACAGTTATCAGCAACACACAGGAGCTCCTCTTTAGTCCTGAGGATCTGCAGTCCTTATTCACCAGCCACTGTTACTTCTACCGTACATTTACTTCTGAACAAGCCTTATTACTGACCCGTGTCTCTCTATTCACCGGGGCTCCGTTCACACACGCGCTCCGTCTATTACTCCTCTACCACACACATACTGACCGCTGTGGCTGTTCATCTTCACAGCTAAAGTCCCGTAATGAGTCCAGCATGTTCGAATGTACCGCTGTTTGTTTACATTCTCTCTCCCACTGCTTCCAGCGTGCCACCGCCACCTGCTGCTCGCTTCGAGCAGCTTTGTTTGTGCTCAATTTACAGGGGCTGTGAAGGAAAACCGGATTTTTTTTTCAGAGCACACGAAAAACAGAGAGCTACTTACTCATGGGGAAATATTTGCCGAATTTAACAAAAAAGTGTATTCAATTAGAATTGCAAAGTACTCCTTTAACTCCGATTGTTGAGTTCTCAGAACATGTGCAAGTCAAAATAGTTGACCAAAGTTGACCCTAGTTTACCAAAGTGCTTTCCAAATTCATGATACACAACAAATACACACGACAAAGAAGGTAGAAAAGGTCAAAACTCAACTCGGTTTGAAAGCCAATGAATAGAGGCTGGTCTTTAGCAAGGACTTGAAAATGTCAGCAGCCCGACCATTTCGGATTTGAACGGGTAAAATATTCCAAAGATTAGGTGAAGACACTGAAAAGGCTCGGTTACCTTTATTTTTTCACCTGGATCTGGGGACATCGAGGAGCATCTGATTGGACGACCTCAGTGCTTTGACAGCAGTGTGAACATGTAAAAGTTGTGATAAATAAGAAGGTGCCAACCCATTTCAAATCTTAAGAACAAGCAAAAAAATCTTCAAAATCAATCCTAAAGCGGACATATTGTAAATCTTTTCAACAATGTCCAGCCAGACTCTCAAAAAAGGGGGGGTGGGGAGGCTCGTTGCACCCGCTCCTCGTGATTGCCTTTTTGTTGCCGCTAATAAAATTTTAAAAACATATGAGTACTATGTTTACAATTTCCTGTGTCCGGTTACACGTCTTTGGTGTTTCATTACCTACTATTTTACCTAAATATTTCAGAGTGTAAAATCTTAAACACTTGAGAACATATATTTTTTAATTAGATTTAGATTTAAAAGTGCTGTAACTATCTGTCAATACAAAATTAATCAATACAAACATGATTAAATAGTTGATTTTATTTTTCAATAATCGATTAAACATCTAGGTTTGTCTAAATGGAGAATTGCTTGCATCTATCTTATTTATAAATTATAAATGAGATAACGTTTCGCAATTTGAAAAAATAAGGTGTTTGAACTGTGATGGAAATTTATACAGATTAAAAAGAACTACTGAAAGAAATACTTTGGCTGCAGCACAAATAATGTAATCAAATTTAAGTTACAAACATACTGTAAAGTAACACTTTACATATGGTCATTTTGACAAAACTTTTCTGTTTCTATCTCTTCTAATATAATTAAAATAAAGCACCGCACTCCTCTTCTAATCTCATCTAATCTAAGAAATGTCAGTGTGAGGCCCTTATTGTGTACAGGACTGCAAACACGTGACTCATGGCTCAATGTTTCCTGGCATTGGTCCCAGTGCCAATTTCTCTCACATGACTTCACAAGACTTTGGTTAATTGCTCTGACTTCTCTAAACTTCTCTGACTTCTGCAAATACTGCTCAGGATAGGTTTTAACATACTGTAATATTTGATGTGTTTTTGTAGTGTAAGAGTAATATAATGCAGGAAGCTTTATTAAAGATTAACACATACAGCACTGCCCTTTTACTTAGTAATATAACTTAATGGTCACTTCCAAGCATCAGAAAAAAAGTTCAAAAGATCTTTTTTAGTTTTTTGTATGTAGAGTTGATGTTATAGTGCTTCGGCTCTGTTACCTCTCTTACCAAATTTAGTCGTCAATAAAGCAAAGAACTCCAGTGATAGTTGGGCTATACACCCATAGGGGCATCACAAAAAGAAACTGCTACTAGCTAATTCGGCATAACTTCAATAAAATACAGAAGAAAAAAAAGTTGTAGCTCACAGCTAACACACTAACTCCATGGAACATGTTTACAGGCCCCAAGCCCTCCAAATTATAGTTCAAAAACTAAGAGCATGGTCATCCCCCAAAGAGGAAGTGACAAAATCGTTTAATATTAATCCAAGTTTGTTTTATTCAGTCTGAATGTCCCATCAACACATATATGCATAGAACAAAGACATTCTCCTCTTTCCATTTGTTTTATTTCATCAACAGACAGTTCTTTATGAATACAAAAAGTAGTTCCACCAGGCTGCCAGTGGGCTATGACGGTTGCTAAGCAACATAGATCAAAGACTACAATTATTAGAACTATTTATTTATGCACGTTGCCTTTTATTGTGCAGCCACTGGAAACGGTCCACTGACAGTAGATTGACTTTGGTTGCTACCATTGCGTCTCTCCTTGAGCAATAGTCTTGTTGCAATATTGCAGACATCTGGGGTGAGTGGTGGACTGCTATGTGTGTTTGTGTGTGGAAATGTTGATTCACATAAAAGCAATGATTTCTCTCTCTCTCATTATTTATTTATTTATCTCTCTTAATACCAGGTATAAATGTGGCATGAGACCCCCACGAAGCTCAGATCAATTCAATTCAGCTTTATTGGCTGATTAGATTATATATTATAGAAATTATAACTCGAACCCTGTTTGTGCGGAGTGATATGGATCTATGCAAAGGATTTCAACGTCATACCCGTTATGTGCACTCATTATATCACTGGTATGAACCAATCAGATTGCTTGATTTGAGCTAACCGTTTTATAATATTCCTTATGGTCAGAAGCTGACAAACACTTGATCCCAAACAGTGGATCACTTCACAAATCTGAGGTAGAACATTCAAAACAATCATGAGAAAATCCTTTTTCAAAAAATATGATAAGTAAATGTTTTTTTCAGTCCCTTTTCCTCAACAGAATAAAAATCTTAATAAAAAAATTAAGTGTTAATTCGTTTACATTAACATTTATTTACGATATATATATTGAACATTTGTTTTATTGTTATTGAGGAAAATTATATTGCGATAATTATCATTATTGATTTATTGCCCAGCCCTAGGTGAGAGGTGGTGGTGGTGGTGGTGTTGTTGGGTGATCCCCTAGATCATCTACACATTAGGGCTGCAACAAACGATTATTCTTATTATCGATTAATCTATCCATTATTTTCTCGATTAATCGATTAGTTCTTTTGTCAAGAGAGTTGTGAACACCCAAGGTGACGTGTCTTTCCTTTGTCCACAGCCCAAATATATTCCGTTTACTGTCGTAAAGGAGTAAAGAAACCAGAAAATATTTACATTTAAGAAGCTGAAATTAGAAAATTTGGACATTCTTTTCTTTTAAAAAACTATTATCAAAATAGTTTTTGATTAATTGAATAGTTTACAACTAATTAATCCACTAATTCTTGCAGCTCTACTACATATCACCATCAAACCTGGTCTCAATACAGTAGTGTGAACAAAAGTGACCCTAGGGGCTTTAGCAAAACAAAACATTGGTATAGAATGGGGCTACATCCATAACTCCATCTAGATGGTTGTGTTGTGTGCGTGCGTCCCTGACCTTTGTTGTTGAAACGAAACAGGTTGACAAAGGAGCTGTATGCCGAGCGGAGGGGAGGCTCATCCTGCTCTGGAGTCAGGGGTTTGAAGTGGGTCAGGTGGGAAGGGCTGCTGGGTGAGAGGATGGGCGGCTCGACGCTCCAGTCCGTTGAGGATGAAGACGAGGACTTGTCATCAGCAGCCATGTCACTGCCAGCCCTGCTAGAGAGGCAAAAAATATCTTAAGCACGTGTATCTGATCAACTGTTCTTGGTACATGGTGTATCCAATTGTGACAGCGTCACTGAGTTCATCTCGTAAGCGAGCAACAGTCGGTGAGCCATTTAGGTCTGCTTTAAAATTAGTTATGGTAAGAAGCATCCTTAACAACTTCTGTGTTTTCGCACCATCGGCATGAAGTTTCTTTCATCTTCCTTGCTCTATAGACAGAAATCACTCACTGCAGTTGCAAGGTTGCAGCAGCTGTTTGTTTTGTAACAAGTGATATCATATTTCTTGATGTTGATTGGGCTGGGCAATGAAACAATAAAAATAATTATCGCATAATAAATGTTTGATTTAATTAATTTGAATCCCGAACAAATTGCTGTCATTTTTCTATTATTTTGCTAAGGAAAAGGGACTGAAAAAAAGATTTTACTTAATTTTGCTCATGCATATTTGTTGAAAAAAGATTTTAACATAATAGTTTTGAATGTTCTACCTCAGATTTGTGAAGTGATCCACTGTTTGGCATCTGTTAGTGTCTGTTTAAAACTACAATTCAAAATCAGTCTTTAAACTTGAAAGAAATACTGATTTGACATTTATTGTGATAATTATTAATATCACATGATATGACATTTTTTAGTGTGATAACATTTTGACCAGATTGCCCAGCTCTACGTTCAAATTACTTTTTTCTGTCTTTACTGACAATCAGATAACTGGCACTAAGTTAGTGAGTAAGGTGTACAGTGGATAGAAAAAGTCTACACAGCCCTGTTAAGATGCCAGGTTATTATGATGTAAAATAATGAGACAAAGATAAATCATGTCAGAACTTTTTTCACCTTTAATGTGACCTATAATGTGAACAATTTAATTGAAAAACAAACTGAAATCTTTGAGAGGGGAAAAATGAAAAATAAAAACCCTCAAATAACCTGATTGCATAAGTGTGCGCACCTTTAGACTAATACTTTACTGACGCACCTTTTGATTTTATTACAGCAGTCAGTCTTTTGGGGTAGCAGTCTATTAGCATGGCACATCTTGACGTGGCAATATTTACCCACTCTTCTTTGCAAAAGCGCTCCAAATCTGTCAGATTGCGAAGACATTGCCTGTGCACAGCCCTCTTCAGATCACCCTGCAGATGTTCAATTGGATTCAGGTCTGGGCTCTGGCTGGGCCATTCCAAAACGTTAATCTTCTTCTGATGAAGACGTACTTTTGTGGATTTGGATGTGTGCTTTGGGTCGTTGTCATGCTGAAAGGTAAACTTCCTCTTCATCTTCATCTTTCTAACCGATGCCTGAAGGTTTTGTGCCAAAATTGCCTAGTATTTGGAACTGTTCATAATTCCCCCCACCCTGAGTAAGGCCCCGGTTCCAGCTGAAGAAAAACAGCCCCAAAGCCAAATTTACTTTTTGGAATTAAAAAAAAGTTCTACCTTGGTTTCATCAGACCATAACGCGTTTTCCCACGTGCTTTTGGGGGACTTGATGTTTGTTTTTGTAAACTTCAGCCATGCTTGGATGTTTTTCTTTGTAAGAAAAGGCTTCCGTCTTGCCACCCTACCCCATAGCCCATTCATATGACGAATACGGGAGATATTTGTTACATGTACCACATAGCCAGTACTTGCCAGAAATTCCTGCAGTTCCTTTAATGTTCCTGTAGGCCTCTTGGAAGCCTCCCTGACCAGTTTTATTTTCATCGTTTCATCAATTTTGAAGGGACATCCAGTTCTTGGTAAAGTCACAGTTGTGCCATATTTTCTCCACTTGATAATGACTGTCTTCACTGTGTTTCATGGTATATCTAATGCTTTGGAAATTCTTTTGTACCCGTCTCCTGACTTACGTCTTTCAACAATGACATCTCTCTGATGCTTTGAAAGCTCTCTGGCTCTTATGGCTTTTGCTCAGAGATGCAACTAAGAAAATATAAGGAAAATCCTACTAGAAAAGCAGAGCTTTCTTTGTGATTAATCAGAGTCACTTTAAATGATGGCAGGTGTGTAATGACTTCTAGTAAACCTGAGCTTGAATGTGATTGGTTAATTCTGAACACAGCCACATCCCCAGTTATAAGAGGGTGCCCAGTGCCCACACTTATGCAACCAGCTTATTGTAAGGTTTTTATTTTTCATTTTTCCCCCTCGAAGATTTCAGTTTGTTTTTCTATTGAATTTTTCACATTATAGGTCACATTAAAGGTGGAAAAAGTTCTGACATGATTTATCTTTGTCTCACTATTTTACCTGATAATAACCTGGCATTTTAACAGGGGTGCGTAGACTTTTTCTATCCACTGTATTGCAGTGCAGTACAGTAAAGAAACACTGTAGACCACTGATTAGTTTGTTAAGTTAAAGATAAGCCAGACTGAATCAAACCAAATACTTTTGGACCATTCTGTTATGTACAAACACTGTACACATGAAACCAGAAGAGCCAAAGAGGAAACAGTAAATGAAATGAAAGTGTTTGCAAACCTGCGGCAAAGCAAATGACCTCAAAGGAATTGCAAATGCAGGAAGCTTAATCACTAAACAGCACCAGTTATTAATCAGAACCACCATATTTTATTTTTATAAGCTCAGTCAGGAAAACATGTGATAGTCATCATGCTAGTGACGGATTCAAACTAAAGTATAACCACTGAACTGAACTGTGATGAAATACCACACCTTGCAACAATGAAGTCAACATTTCAGGGCAACCGGTTAACCCTTTACGCTTCCTTTGATAACAACAACTTTTCTAAAACATGACAGGACAGCTTTACTAAATAACAGGAAAATGACATAATGAGATTTCTTTCTGTGATTCTGTTTTCCCAGTAAACAGATTTTCAATACCCTGTATATTTTTTCCATTTCTTTGCCATATTTTCCAACGCCAAAAAGGGGCATTTTTTATAACCCACACACTAATGTTACAAACTAAACCTGAATCAGCTATAGTATTGGAATGACTATCACTGGATTGGCCGACCAATTAACTCAAATGACAGATGAACTGATTGATTAGTTAAGATAACACCATCCCGCAGCCGTCACTCAAACTTACATTTCGTGTTCATTTAAATACCCCTGTATAAAGCCTGGACACCCATTTAAATCTCCTCTAGACTTACCCTTTGAAGAAAGCTACAGTCTTTGAGTGTGCGATGCATGCCATTTTAGATCATGAGTAAGTTAGAGGAAATAGCAGAAGTAGCAGCATCACATTCTCCACCTCATCATGTGATCATAACAGGCCGTAGCATGACTATACTGTGTATTTACCATTTCCCAGTTAGGGAAGAATCCCTCCATCTTATCATACACGTAGCTAGTGTACACAGGATAATCTTCACAATCACTTGATAGTCTGCAGATAGATAACGACCCGCCACAGAGTTTCAATATTTCAACCAGCGGATGTTGTCTTACTTAGCTAGCAACTGGCTCGTAAGCTGGCTATCAACTGTGGGCAATTCAGCTAACGTTAGCTAATTGAATTACACTTATATGTCAGCGTATATATGACACTTACGAACAAACTAACGCAGCTTTTAATAAATGAGTGTGTCATTGGCGGCAAGTAATTGAAACACAAACTAACTTAACTAAATTAGAGTTAGCTAACGTTAGCCAACTAGCTCAACGATGTATGTCTGTATATAATCCGTTAGCCTCCTATGCTAACTAGCCGGGTAAGCTGAAACAACCGTCCTCTTACAAGTTTACACACGACACATGACTTATTTGCCATGACATGAAAACATGCAAATTACCCGTTCACTGTATGAGTTTGACATCAATGTATGAAGCAGTCCGACTTCGAACACTTCTGTAAAACACCTGACAAAAAGCCGACTCCCGTGAGACAATTTACCCCCCTAGCCGCCCGTTTACAGGCAGACCTGGCGAATCGAGACCTGCACTGAATCCAACTGTTGTGATCAGGAGACAAGACAGCAGAGCTCACACTCAGAAATATCGATTGAACAACTCTGTTCTCATAATAGGATGCCATCTAGATATCATTATTTGAAAACGTGAGTAGGTTTTAAAACAGATAAAGTAGTACTGTAGTCTAGTAGTATCCTACACTTGCTCACTGTTTTACATTACATTAAATTACATTTACTCATTTAAATGACTGTAAATTGCAATTTCCTCTGAAGCAACGTGGGGTTATGTATCTTACTCAGGGACACATTGATGGATGTGTCGCAGTGGGAATCAGAGAAAATCTTATCAAATGAGAGAAAATACAACTGTGTGATCAAAAAGAGCCAGAGTAATACTTTACTGCAGCTCTGCAGACAGACAGGCAGATAAATATATTGTTATTATTTATAACTGTATAAGTGCTTTTTTCCCTTACAAGCCCCTATCTCCTTATCTTATTGTTTTGTCTTTTATGTGACTTGACTGCGGTATAATTTTGCACCGGGAGAATCTGTTACACGTGTTTGAATGATTTTCTAATGACTATTTTCCTTTCATTACTATGTAGTGTAATTATGTAGTTGTGTGTAGTGTATTGCATGTTGTATCGTGTAGTATGAGCAGTGAATAAATAGGTAAATGATCTGCTGTTTTTTTGTCCTTAAATTCAGAATCATCATACTTACTAAACTTCAACATTGTGCAACCTGCTTTGGCTAAACTGTATTTACCTATGGCCATCGTAATAAATAAAGTTTGAATTTATTTTGGCGCCAAGTGCTCATGTAGATTTATGATTTGGTGTATTATGGTGACTGCTTGTTTATTGACATAAATGAATATATTTTTTGTGTCACAAAATGACCATTAACAGAATATAGTCTATGGTTTGCAGTGGGATAAAAGGACTTACAAATGAAATAAGGATTCTGTCAGCCTGTTCTCCCTCTTGCCTTCAGAAGGAGATACTGCAGCCTGTGTTGCAGCAATGCAGGTACAAAAACAGCTTCTACCCAGCTGCAATCAGACTGTTGAACACACCTACTCACCACTAAACTGGACTTTATTATGCAACTGTGGAATATTATTTATTTGTTTACATAAGTGCAATACATAAGAGTCGTGTATAAATAAGCTGATGTACATTGTTTACGGATATGTATATATATATTGGCTTAGCCTATTAGGCTATATATATACATTTTATTACCGTGTTTTTTATTTGTGTTTTTAAAGGAGCGTGTTCATAGTTTTGTTCACGCTTGACAGATTTCTTGGTTTTGCTGAATGACAGCTAAAGGGAATCTTGAATCCTGAATCTAAACAAAAAATAGGTAGGCCTAATAGTTTTAACAGCCTTTGAATTTATAGGATAGCAGATCAATCATGGTTCAATGTACTGTTTGTTAAAAATACATGTGTTGCTATAACTGCACAGTTATTTAACAGCAATCTCGGGGGGTAAATGTCACTTGTTTGTTCCATCTCTCTTCTATTTACTAAATAATGGCAACTCTCTCTCTCACACACAGTCTCTGTGGCTGCATAATACAAGACCCTACAACATCTTCATCATAACATTACCAATTTAACATCTGATTGACGGAGCAGCTTGGTTGAGCCTGAACCGCTTGGAAGCTGGGTCTGCCTGAAGAATCGAATGCATTCTCGTGCTCCTCGGATTGTCTTATTTCCTATTAATTGTGAAGTCATTCTTCTTAACGCTAACCCTGATAAATCATTTTCCTAATTAATCTAGGACACTAGGTCACGCTACATGGACAACAAACTAAAGGTAATAATCTAACACCATATCACAAATGACACGTTTGCAAAAAATGTAATGCAATACATGATTTTGCACCATTAATCAAATCTTTCCAACCATCTTGTCCATCTACGTGTATGATGTCAACAACTCTGCCACTCGTGCACCAAAATTTTCTCAGTCTTTTCAAGTTGTTGTCGTTCCGACTTCAGGGGGCGTTCACGTGAATTTTCCCAGTCGGGCATTCATTTCTCCGATTATTCCGACACCACATACATGCCTCATTCAGACCACAGTTACTTTTTACTCGTTTCTGATTGGCCCGCGGTGGTTAGACCCCGCCTCCGTACGCTTGCGCAGAGATACGGCGGACTTTCTGTTTTTGTTTAAACTGGAATCAGCAGCGTTACAGATATATTCAAGTAGTAGTGAGTTCATAACCCTAAAGAAGAAGAAGAAGTAGTAGTAAGTTCATGATGAGCTTTCTTTTATCAATTCACTATCATATATTAACAAGGACATGTGTTTGCAAGAGGTTTACTCTACCCCGGGATAACGTTTAATTACGGTAACGTTAGTTTTTTCCCCAAATTTCAAGAGTAACTTACGTTAACTTGCTAGAGATGCCACCGGTTAACGTTAACTTACACCAGTTAGCATAGGTTGCCATTCAAGTAAGTTAAGTTAGCTACGGTTAAAGTCCACTAACTAACGTTTTGACGACAAAATGAACAACATCTTTACAGTTTTTAAGCAAAATTTATTACCTAAGTTACTCTTCCTCTGTTAACGTTAGTTTCTCTCTTAGACCGTAGGAGGGCTAAGTTAACTATCAGGTGGGTGCTAGCTTTAACTTAGTCAATCGGTTAGTCATTTAACGTTAGATGGGTAAGTTAACGTTAACTTGTGCATTGTGTGGTTAACGTTACTATTAACGTTACTAGATGTGTGTGGCTCGGCCCAGTCGGATCAACAAAGCATCAAAATCACCGTGAGACAACTGTTGGCTGTGGTTAAATCGTTGGAGTAAAAAAGCTAACACGTTTGTTTTCTTTCAGGCTATTTGTTTTATCAGTGACGCAGCTGTTCGTGTTCATCTGGTCATGTTACCTGCTAGTACAATGGCATCTTTAAAGCCTTCCAAGCAGACTTCAGCGGCAGCATCTAAGATCAAAAACAAGATTCTCAGTGAGTCTGTCATTCATTTGAACTCATTTTACAAACTAATATTTATGTGCCATAACGTATACAAGCACAATGTGCAATACCCTTTGTGGATGTACGGCTGGGCAATAAAGCAATAATGATTACCGCAATAAAAATTCAATGTAATATAACGCTGTTAACAAATACAATAAATGTTTTAGCGAACAAATTAGCATTTAATGTTTCTATTAAGTTTTGTTGTTTTGGACAGTGGTTTTTCAAAACTTTCACTCAAGAGCAAACATCAGCCTGTAATCTTGAAATAAATAATGATTTGACATTGATCGTGATAATTTTAGATAATGAATTATATGATTTTGTTTTTTTATTGTGATAACATTTTTGGCCATATCACCCAGCCCTATTGGACTGTGAGAGAAAATGTTAAATTATTCACCTGCCAAAAAATAATATTGTGATGCTTTTTCATGGCCACACCAGACACCTCCTCCTTCTTCAAGGTCTCTTTGAAGACCAACAACAGGGCCCTGGCTGTTGCTTTGGGGGCCCAGAAGGAGAGGAGCAGGCAGATGGAGAAGGAGAATGTGTACCTTAAGAAGCAAGTGGAGGCTTTGTATTTTGAGCTGGCCACCAGGAAATACAAGCACAGGAAACTGGTTAGTTTGTTGCTTTTGTAAAATTATTAAAGTACAGACAACATCTAGGCCTATCAAAGAGGTAATTTTGTGCTTTTTAGCTTTTCCACCGGTATGTTTGAGGCTGTGTCAGACTAGTCACTCGGCGAGCATTATGACACGTATTTTCTTGTGACATAACAAGAAAGCGGAAGTAAAGGCTGCACTACAAAAGAGCTGTTTTCAGGCAGTTCAGAGCAGAGTTTTCTGTGGGAGATGGGAACTCCCTTTGGGCTGGACTTTGGGCTTTTTCACTTTGCAAACCTGTTACATGCACAAAAAGCCAAAAAAGCACAATATGACCTCTTTAACTAGGTACTGTGCATGTGCAACTCCCAACAAAGATCTATTAGAAGTGAGATGCATCACTCCACAGCTAATACGGAGCGTTCAACACATGGGGTAAAGAGGAGCTGCAGTAATGTGCAGTATGACAAAAAAATTGGTGTTTTTTGAATATGAAACCATGTAAACCTGTTCTGGTACCACGCCAAAATGATGAACCAGACCATTCTGACAATACAAGCACTGGTTATACTGCACAGATTTTCTCAGAAATGTTCTGTTATATTGACTGCAGTTCATCTTCTTTTTCTTTCACAGCTTCTCATCTTGAAAAACCTCCAAAGCAGCACTCTGCAGCACTTGGACATGGTGGCTGAACTATTCTCTGACAGTGTAAGGAGTCCTCTCACTAAATATTAACAATTGCTGTTTTGTATGGCAAGTTCGTGACGCAAGGGTAGGCACTATGAACGAAATTACAATGAAAATTACCAGAGCATTATCTGGATGTCAATATTTCACAGTATTTCCTGAAATATTGAAAATACCAAGACAAAAAGTAAAAAATTAATGTTTGTCCAAATGAGACTTAAGAACAGCAAACCATGATAACTCTGACTATTTTCTCAAGATAGTAATATATGCAAAGATGGTAAGCGATCGAGATTAAGCTTTTGCAGATCCCTCGTATAACATGTCAGGGTGTGGAAGTGTGTATAACCTTTATTTAGCCAGGTGATCTCATTGTCACAAGATGTCTTTTGCAGGATAGACCTCAGTACACACTCTAAACACACAACATAGTCAATCACACACAAGCACATGCATACAAACAACACAAAAAACAGACATCTCTGGAATGGTACAAAATTAAAAGTTCAAATTCATTAAATGGGATGAGACTTTAAAGTTCCTTTGTAATTAATTCCATTTATGTGATGCAAAATACTGGAAAGCAGTCTTCACATGTACATTATTTACTAATGTAAAAATGTTGTCAAGAGGGCTGCCAGTGTGTAGTTCTCTTCTTAATGCTACCAAGGACCAGCTCACATTTTCAGATAACACAGTAAAGAGCATGATATTTATCATTAATTAAACATAGGGCACAATGGTAATCTGCATCATGTTATTTTTAAGTTGAATGAGCAAAAGGCCTTCAACAGAACAGTATATCTTCATAGTCAAGCACATAATGATTTCACAATGGTTTTTTTCTCCTTCTCAATTCTTCAACATGTTGCAAAGACTGCTACCTAACCAAATTCACACACATTGAATGATAGAAGTACAAAATGCCTAGCAACATGTATTTATTACCCACAGGATCTTCACATACCATCAGAGGAAGACAAGATCTCATCTGGCAACATCAATAAAGAAAATCTTGAAATGGGAAGGTGAGAAAATACTGTCTTCAGATTGATTTGTACTTTTATTAACAACCATTTTTGGTTTAGTCAGTTGTAAATGACGTCTGCTATTTCTTTTTCTATCTTGCTTATCGCCTATCCCCTCCCTAACTCCCATTATTAGTCTTACAGGTGAGTTACCTGTTCAGCCCGAAATTTCAGCTGCTGTGTTGTGTCCTCTCCAAAAAGTAACATCGGACCCGCCTGAAAAAAACATCTGTGCAGATGTCTTCAATTTCCAGAATAGGCAAAGAAACCCCACTCCTAGTTCCAATGGTAGGGAGCTTTTTTAAGAATTTTTGATGTTAATCAAAATTTTCCATTAACCACACTGATATACTGATGTAGAGTTCCCTGGAAATAAGTAATTTGTTTGTTTTTCATAATGTGTTTTTCACAGATAACACAGATGCTGATAAAAGGCCTTCGAGCCAGCTTATACAAGCTCCCCAGACAGGAACCTCCCGTCCATCCAGCAGCCTACGGGAGGAAGTAGAGAGGTTTTCAAGGATATTCTCTCAATCTGAGTTTGATATGAATTCAGTCCCCTGTCTCCAGAACAGTCAAGTTCCATCAGCTGTGAGCAGATGTGAACAACCCAAGCCATCTCTTCCTGATGATATTCACCTTCCAAGTAGCTCAGTCATGGAAACTGAACCAGAGCATGGTAACAAACAAGAGAAGACTGTGCTTCAGAATGAAACCATGGAGATGACGCTAAGCAATGCTGCTGACATAGTCACTGTGGAAACCAAGGCCAAAAAAGCAGGCCGCTCTGGCAACCCGAAAGGCAAGAAGAACAAGGAACAAGACTGTGGATCAAGTATGAGTGAAAATCCTCAAGTGAAGAACTCTGCAGATTCTAGGTTGAGTGGGGTTCAGAGTGATCCTAGCTGCACTGTGTTACATACAGATGACCATGCACAAGAGGATGTTAGAGACCCAGAGGTTTTTGAACTTCAGTCAAACAAAACACAGTGTAGAAGTGTCACTACTTCTCGCATACCCAAGTTGGGCAAGTCTAAAGCTGGCAAACATCAGAAAATAGTGAAGGACAAATTAAAATCCCGCAACTGCCCCATGTCAAAAACAGAGTCCCGTGACATTGTCTTACCAGATCTGGATGATTATTTCATGGATCCTGAAAATCAGTTCTCAATAGCCAGTGAAAGTGTAAAATTACCACCAGAGAAAGATATTGCAGAAGAAATGAGCTCTAAAATCACATGCAGGAGGTCCAGGACTAAAGGCAGGAAGGTGTCTTCTGTGAGCACGTTTGTCACTTTGCCTTTGCATGAAAGTGAGAGCAGTCCATCCCAACTGCAGCAGGTCGATAATCAAGTGGAAGAAGAAGTTATGGGACAATATAAAGCAAGCAAAGACCAAGAACAAACCGGAGAGCTTCTGTTGTATGCAGGTGATGTCACACATCCAGAGTCAGCACATGAACACAAGATTGCAACAAATTCTGTGCAAAGTCATAAATCAAAATGCAGAGGGACATTTGTTATCTCAGTGGCCAGGGATAGCCCTTTGTCGAACACACCATCACCAGAAGTTTGTATGGCAGAGAAGGACTTAATGCCTTCTACAGGATCCTCACACTGTGTAGCACAAGAACCAACGCTCACGGATGTAAGTGTCTTATGGCAACATTCAGAATCAAATCCACACAAGCCTAGGGAGAGAGCCTTTGAAGTGGAAAAGCAGAGTACCTGTAAGCGTCCTTGGCTGGCCTGTCAGGATTCAGGAAGCCCTCAAGAGGAATTGAGTAGCAATGACAACCATGAAGTATTGCTACTGGACCAAGGTTGCGCATCAGAACCAGAGTTTCATATACCTAAAAAAGCCAGAAGAGAAGAATCATGTGGAACCAGGAAGGAGAAAGGAATGCAGAGGGAGGAGTGGGTCGATCATTTAAATGACAGGAAAAAGAAGGGAAAAGGTAGCCGTCGCAACAAAGGATGTAGATCTGAGGATGAAGCGCGTTATCTTGGGGACTTAAACGATGCCTCAGCGTTCCATGGCATTGATGGTCCTGAAAAAAATAAAGATGTTTTCCATATGGTTGACTCACATTCTGACATCTGTGAAAAGGATGACATCTTTGAACATTTATACGATACAAAACCTGACAAGTCGAAGTCCCGGTTGGATCGGAATCCAAAACGGCGTAAGAACACAACCAAGCTGCATACCCCCGCGGAAACCAGAAACTCAAGGGAGACATTCGTTGTCTATTTACACAACACTCAAGATAATGTTTCACTAAACAACACAAGGATATCTAATGTGTCGGGTGCAGGCAGTCACACGGTGGACACCACTGATGAAACAATTCAGCAGAATCTGGGAGACCTGCTGACGGACGAGATGCCACCATGGCTGGCCCTAGATGTCAGCACTGCTGAGGTGGACTCTTTACTCGCTACCCCCAAGAGGCAAACATCAGGCAGGGTAGCAGTGGCTGAGGATTCAGTTGCTGTCACAACTGAAGCCTCTCCAGGTATGGTAGTCATTATAGTGTCTTTTTTTTAAATTTATGTAAGTAAGTTAATACCTAGATGCACATTCAAACTCAAGCATAAGGTCACCATGTTGTTTTTTTTCACTTGAGTGTTGTTGGTCTGCAGTGACTGTGTCATTGACCAGCCCGGTATTATGAGTGCAGAGAGAGCTGTTATTCACTTAAGTTGGATGTTATTGTCAGCTGTGCACCTGCAACCTGTTTTAACATTTCACATTTTCTGAACAGCAGAGTTGAGAAGATAATGTTCTTTTAGTATTTTACCACACTCTTGATGGATGTAAAGTCGCCAGTCCAGATTTTAGCTTGAAAGTGTTGGTTCACCTAAGGACATTGTTTTTGTTTGTTTTTTTAAATCTCTGGAGGAATAGACACTGAAATTGAAACTATAAGTTACAGTACAGATACCAAACTAGAACTATTTTAATATCTTATTTTTAAAAAATATAAACATGTTTTTCTTAAACCCATTTCTTTATTTAACAAGATGCCGAAGTTTGAAATGTAAAATGTGGAGAGAACAAGAAAATTGATCAGAGAAATAAGGAAACAAACTTTCAAATCTGACTAGATGTTCAATCCCTGATTTTTGTACTTGAAATTCTGCTCTATGGACACATTTTGGTTGAAACCAAAGAAAGTAGTGAGGTTGAAAACCCAGGCATAATAATAATATTCAGCCCCTAGATTGTTTTGATTGTATCATGCAGAGTGACAGAAACTCATTGAATTGAAGGCAGATATCTCAGAGAGATATGTTACAAACAAAACTATATGTATGGCTAGATACCCAAAAGTTAGTTCGAAAGTATGTTTTTCTTCAGTTTTGGCATGGCTGCTCTTGTTTCTAGTTTTTGTTTTCAAATACTTCCTCCTTTGTGAGGCTACATTTGTTTAAAAAGGGTTGAAAGGCAACTTAATTTAGAATTATTGTGTTTTGCAGCAGGAAGAGTCTTAACCTCACTGACCAACACCATTATAACCCCAGACAGTGAAAATAGTGGGAGAACTCGGAGACGAAGAGTTGTCGTCAGTTATAAGGAGCCAACCCTCAACAGGTGAGGAGATCTTGTCTCTTAAAGGCCACGGTGCTATTTCTGTATTAATTATACCTGAAAACTGCAGCAAGTGATTCATTGTATGTCTCTTTTTTTTTTTTGCAACAGCAAAATTAGGCGTGGTGATAAATTCACCGACAGCAAGTTTCTGAGTTCTCCTGTGTTTAAGGAGGACAAGAAGAAGAAGAAGCAGAAGAAGACTGGAACCAAACCGCAGAATGAAAGATCCATTTTGGTTGACTGATTCTGTTTCTTTTCTTTTTTTTAAACCTGGTGTTTTTGAATTTGTTGTTTTTCTTTAAAAAAATTAATAAAGACCTTTTCCTTCTTTTTTTTAAGTAAAGTCAAACATTTTTGCAGGCAACCATTGACTAGACAAACGTGTCAACATTGTGTATGTTTGTGATCTGCACATTTCATATTCCCATCTAATCTGTATGTAGGTCTGGACGATATAATAATAATACAATAAAAACGTTAAAAATAACAATTGTTTCATATCTTTCGATATTGATAATTCTCACGCTATCAAGTATCAAATTGTTATTTCTTTCAAGTTTAAAGGCTGAGTTTTGTTCCTGAGTGAAAGTTGAAGAAACCTGATGGTTAATTGTGGTTTTATGGTCAGCACTTGATGCCAAACAGTGGATCTCTTCACAAGTCTGAGGAGGAACACTAAAAATAATAATGATAAAATCTTTGTCAACAAATATGCATGAGTAAAATAAAGTAAATTTTTCTTTCAGTCCTTCCTCAACAAAATAAACAACTTTATAAAAAATAAATCCTAATTTGTGTATGATGCAAGTGAATAAAATCAAACATTTATTGAATATTAGTTAAATTGTTATTGAAAAAAATGATAGTTATTGTTTCATCATCCAGCCCTATCTGTATGTACCGATAACGATTGTTCCAGCTATTTTCCGGTATATCTGGTTGGTAGTGGTCTTAGAGATTGACAGGAGATTGGTTATAAATTATTCAATCCATGCTGTTCACCTGAGAAGTCTGTTCCACATCAGTGTTACAGGCTTGTGTTCCCCAGAAGGATTACCATATTCACTGTAGCATCACTGCAGCCAAACAATGTTTACGATTTTGTATGATCATTTAAACTGATTTTCCGTAAACAGTTATTGCTCTTTTGACAGTTTGCAGTCATACGGAACTGTGTGGTGAGTACAGATGGTTGTTTGGATGTTCAGTTTGTTTTAATATCTAATGTTTTAAAACAGTTTGCCTCTGCTCATAAAAATGTGTAAAATTTGATATTGCACCAGATAAATGGATTCTGTTTTGGATTTGTTGCACACAGCTGTTTTACCACTACTTAGGGAACGTGTTTTTAGGGAGGACTAAACTAGCTGGACCGTTGTATCATTAAATTTGTTGGTAGTTCTTCGTGTGGGTCCAACAAGGTATCGGGTTCATGTCCTGACTGTTGCACTGCACTCCTTGGCAGTGAATTAACCCCTTATTTTTAATTTAACGGTGTTATGCAAGCTAGCCCTTCTTTTCACCAGAACATCAGTTGATTTCCCCGTGTTTCAACTTCACTAATTTCTAGTCACCATCTTGATGAGAAAGATAATACTGTATTTAGAAGTAAGAAAATATTAAGATGTTTTTCTGTTTTTGCAGAAGTCCCTACATGAAGGAATTGATTCTCAAAAATGGAGGCAAGGCAGCTGAAAAGAGATGTTGAGGCCCTTATGTGAGTGGATATTAAAAGGCCAGAGATTGTTAAAAAGTACAATATGAAGTGTATTTTAAAATGGGAACTGATTTTTTTTCCCCCCTCATCTGAACAGTGGTGATTACATTGGGCAGAAACTCAGAGAAAATTCTTTTGATCCAAAGGGCAAGGGGACCAACACAATGCTCGACGACCTGGTAAAAACATTAGATATCTTGTTCTTACCTGAAACACAGCTGGTCACTGTGGCTCTGTTTTGACTGCCACATCAGTCTGAAGAAGTTGCAAAATTAGTATGCAGAGCTGTACAAACAAAATAAAAATGAATCTATTAGTAGCTGCAACAGGTACTTAAGAATGTCACTGCTATGTATTATTTGTGTGCATGTTACAGGCTCACTATGACCTTGCCATTAGTGTTGCCCTTTGGTGGTTGGATAAAGAAGAGGGACGGGATGTGCTCGATGGAGACATCATGTAAGCGTCTTGTTCCTTTATAGAGGAAAGTTAAAGCTATAGGCCAGTGGTTTTCAAACTGCGGGGGGGTGGGAATGAACATGATTTATGTAAAGAAATTAAAACACTTGACTTCACACCTGAAAAATTACTTTTATTTAAATCAAATTCAGCTGGGCTCCTTCTTTTATTTTTTGCTCCTCCAATTTGGTTAATGATTCTTAATAATTCAACCTGTTTTGTGTAGTGGAGGATGGGCATGAACTTTTTTTGGCTTTTGAAAGGGGTCGTGATGGAAAAAGTTTGATAACCACTGCTTTAGGCTAACGCTATCACAATTTTAACTGAAAAGCACTGACCTGCTGGTGGATGGATCAGCAGTACTCGAACCCACAGTATTACCTAAAGTTTTGTAAAAAAATCCAAACAATTTCCAAAGCTACCACATTTATCTAGCTGAATTTAGGAGCAACATGAGTGAAATGCTGCACAAGACATGTAGAATATTTAAGTTTGATGCAGTGGTCATGTAAATGTGCTGTTTGTGTATATTTCTATAATAATGTAGCAGGATTAATCTCACTGTGTGGGAAACAAGTGTAAATAAAAAATGTGAGTGGTGACGACGCTATGTAGATATGCTACATGTAGACAGACAGGGATCATGGACAGTGTACAAGGTTAAGGGCCCCTAACCCAGGTAGAAATCCTTGACTGGTTGGGTTTCTCTGGCTGCATCTGTGTTTACTGTGCATCTACTGGATCCTCTTTATACTAATTCAGTAGATAGATTTTGTTGTGTTGAAATAATAAACCTCTCCACAAAGCTACTGTACATATAGTTATTTTAAATAAAAATTCTTCCCATTTTCCTCTCAACCACAGCAGAGCAACGGGCAGCTCAGGAAGTTCCCTGTACCCTAATCGCTTAGAACGAGAGGCTATGATCCTGTCATCCTTTGCCGGGGTAATTATGGTAAGAGTCACTTAAAAATGAATGCAGCTTTTATTCTTTTTATTCTTTATTTTATTTTTTAATTGAGGGTGCATTTTAGGTTGTTAATGCTACATGTATGCATCTAGTTTGGGCTTAAATAAAAACAATCTCTGTGAAAGTAAGTACAAAGTAGTAGAGGAACACGGAAATTGACAGGAGTAGAGATTGTTGGCACACAAATGGGATTCATCCATGTCCTTAATAATAATCAGAAAGTTGTGTTCAAATTCAATCATGCACATGAGAAATGATGATCCAATTGAAGAGTCTCGCTTTACTCTCCAACTTCACTAAGTTTAACTTCATGCTGCTAACCTTTGCACAATTTTCCTGCTTCAGAATAGCCTGCCAGTGGAGGAAATCCTGGCTCTGTACAGGTGTAAACCAGCTGCTTCATACCCCAACCACCAATCCAAGGTACAAGTAACCTGGCTAATATTTAACGGGCATGTTCAGCAACAGATACAGTATGTGTCTAATTATTTTGTACACATTAATAGATGTGGCTGCCATTGGTTTTGTATCTTCCTAATTGTACAGGTTTGGTAAATTCTTCTGTTTTATAACCCCAGAGCACAATCGTCTACCCCTTCACTCTGTCCTACCATCCGTTTGCCATGCTCGGCTCTTACAAGGCTGTGCACCAGTCCAAGAAGCACAGTAAGTGTGTATAAATATTTAACAGGTATCTGGAATTATCTTACACCGTGGTTTCCAACCATTTACCCTTTATAGCCATTTGTCAAACAATGTTTACTCATGTTTACCATTTCTGGAGAGGTCATGAGCAAGCATGAGTAAATACATTTATTAACATGAGTAAATAAATACTACTAAGGCATGATAGAAGTCCTCAAAGCCAGTTATGGCTTTTTGTGCGGCACCTCAAGATTTCCACTGGCCCCATCTGGCCACCCATAATGAAAAATTTCTGAGAATCCCACTGAGCTCTGGTCTGTGCTCTTTCACACAGTGAAACTGCCTGCTCCAAACACCATGAAATACACTCCGCTTGTATATAAAAATTTAAATATATAATATTTTCCCATACTCTCTTTGCTTTTTCCTACTTATTCAGACCAGAAATTATTAAAAATCAATGAACAAATCCTGAACAATCTCTCATAGGTCTAAAGTTGAAAAGATGGCTGTCTGAGAGGATGAAGGCTAGTGCCCCTCCTGCAAAAGTTTCAGTGCAGTCGTCATCATCTTCCTCCTCGTCTCACTCCTTCCTCAGTGTGAGTAACAGCATCATTATCTATCCTAATCCTAATATTTTACTTCAGATTGTTTCTGGAGGAGGGGAAATCTGAAAAATGATGGGAAGTAGAAGAAAATACTTTTTAAAATCTGGTTTCAGGCTGTTGTCATAAAGGTCATAAGCTTTTTCTTGTTTTCTTTGTTGTCTTTGTTTCTTTAAGGGTGCATCACAGTGTACTCTACTGCCACCTTGTGGATCTAAATAGACAAATCTTTATCCTCTTGGTCTTCAAACATCAAACCTGCAGCCAGAAACCTGGGTGTGATATTTGACAGTGACCTTTGATTTAAAAAAAAAAGAGTTCATCAGGATCATTTCTAACTAAGGAGCATCTCAAAGAACAGATCTCATTACTCAGGCAGGGCTGTGCTTACTATTCCCGAGTCCCAGCTCAAGACTAAAGGGGAGCAGGCTTTTCCAGTCAAGGCCCCTCACCTCTGGTACTCCTTGCCTGAGGAATCAGAAGCCTGCTGAATCACTGACATTTTTTTTTCATCTTTTAAATCACTTCTCAAAACTTTTATTTTCAAAAATAGCCTTTTATTAATTCTAGCATACCGTTTTATTGCCAGCATGTCTAATTCTGTTATATTGTGTTTTATTTTATTGTTGAACCATGTTTTTTCCTCAAGGCTGAGGCATTATCCTTTTCAAAAGCGCTGTTTAAATAAAGTTTATTAATATTATTATTACCTCTCTTTCTCTGTCAGGACAGCGATGATTCCCACGAGGAAAGAGCTGAGCACTATGAGGGTTCACAAGAGTCTCTGCAGGACTGAAGTCACCCTCCAGCAGCACCTCTTGGTTTTGTCCTCATGATGGACTTCATATGTATTTCTTCTACTTCTGGT
>JAPMOB010246601.1:0-34005 GCA_029875015.1 Lepomis gibbosus | reverse complement strand
GCCCTGCAAGGTAGATGGCTAATTACTATGATGGACGGATTACTGAACAAGCCTACCAGGTAAAGGGGCTCCTGCACCTCTGAATGTCTCATGTAGTGATTTTTCTCATTGGAAAATCAATCAAACAACTACAAAGGGCCACAAAACCATCCCAAAGAGACACAAGACAACTACAAAGAAACACAAAATGACCACAATTACAAAGAGAGGTGATTTTTTTTCAGTCTGGGTGCCTTGCTCTTATATAGAAGGGCTGGGTTGGGTAGGCTTTAGGGTATTTGGAGTTACCAATAGCAGCTATTTATTGCTATTATTGCATATAAAAGTTATTATAATTAACATTTATATGGCAGTCATTTATTACACTTTATAAACAATGTAACTATTAATAAGGTACATTTTTACTCATTTTTCAAACGTGCCCCCTTTCTTTAAATTGTGCCCCAGTCTGAACCCCCATGCGAAAGCTTTTACACGTGTCTCTGATTGTAAAACAATAAAACGTGAAAAACTCTGTATATACAGTACAGTGCATTTAATAAGTGTAGAATTCCTTCCACTTCAGTAATAACACTTTAACTTAATGTCACTTTAATAACAAGCCATTCCTCAGCTGCACGGCACTTTCACAGAACAACTGAAGTGCTAAATCGCCAGCGTACAGTTTGTTTACTTGTTCACAGACAAACATCATCACCAAGTGTTAGACTAAACAGATGAGTGAGAAACAGAGAGACAGGGGTGAGCCCAGCAAAAGAATAAAGCATTGACGGAGGATGGAGATGAATGAGTGATATCCAATCAGCAGCTGCTTATATTCCTCAGTGGTTTTCAGGGATGCCTGTGGCTAATGACTCACCATTGGAGTGCCTCCACGTCCCATGGAGACATTCAGATCTGCAGGCCAAGCTTGAGCGCTATCAGATGGTTGTGTCTGAACACCAGTGGCGTCTCTAGCATATGCTTAATTGGCAGTTTGAGCCTCTGCTCTGCTGTCTGCGTTCCAAGTCATTAACATGTAATGTGCACTCCGGACCCGAGGCTCATAAGAACCATTCCTTCCCGCCATAACATTTAAACAGCTTTGAGCCGCACTTGCCCCAGCTGTGAGACAAGGGGCCTCTGCTTTTTGTCCAGGGCGGACTCTTCTCCAGTCTTGCTCTGCGAACTGTCACCACCTATCCACAGTGGCCTGTTTCGCGCCGCTTTCTCGTGGGATCTTGCTCCCGTTCAGGCCGCGGCTGTTTTTTGTCACCACTACTCACAGCGAGAGAGGGAGAAAAAGAGGGGGAGTGGGATAGTGAGAGCTGTTAACAGCTTGTTAAACATGTCTGTTTAATTCAACGCCACTCTCACCCCGCTGCTGATCTCAGAAGCAACGTTCATCTTCTCTAATGCTAATGCACTCTACTTTTATAGTCCATATATAGAAAAATAATTTCATCATGTCTCGCTTTTCCTTGCTCTCAGTGGATGTGTGAGACTCTAATGAGCTCCCAATTTAGACTGAAATGTTTGTTTGGGACTGCAATAATTTGTTCCTTCTAAGAGAAAGTAGCAGAGGTTCAGGGAGAACACATGAAACTGGGGGCAGGAGTTCAAGAGAATGAGACGGGCACTTGAAGTCTTGAAAACAAAGAGTTTTATGTTGTTAGCAGGTATTTGCAGAGTAGTGGAAACAGTACATTTCCTGTTTATTTCTTGCAGCCAAGGACAAAACTAAAAGACTCGGAATTTCTCTGTGATGAAAACACTTACTGCAGCTACCATACATGTTCCTGCTTGCGTGGATTCTATTAAAATCTTATGCAGAGTTTAGAGCTCATTAGAAAATACTCCAAACTCCAGGAACACTTACTTGACAGTAAATGAACAAAGCTAATCTGTAATTATCATACAGAAATACACTACTCCTGCAGTGCAATTAGTCTACAGCGAAAAATAATATGCCACGTGGCATCTCTCCGTCTCTGTAAATTGATCTAAATTAAAGCTGCAGTGGGGAATTCTTCTTAAATTAACTTTTTCTCCATATTTTCTAAAACTGTCACTATATCCTGACAGTAATACAAGAGACACATGATCTGTTTAAAAAATCAGGTTCTTCGGGCTCCTCGTACTGCTCTTAATGCCATTTGCTAGAATCCACCGCTCCCTGAACAAAACAACCAATGAGAGCCAGGGCCAGTCTCTAACACAGTGTCAATAACTGCTGCACAGGCCCCTCCATGTGCATGCTCTGATTCAGTCAAGCTCAATATCTTCAGCGTACGGATTCAGACGTTTTGCAAACACAATATCTGAAAAACAACCAGCAGTAAGGAAAGAGCTGCCCATCTCTCTTTTGCCACCAACAAAGTATAGAACAAAACATGTGTGATCATGTGTCATGTCCTTGGCGCACATATCGACGTGTGGCAAAGATGCATGATGACAAACAGTGGGGAATACCTTTTGGGGGAGGACAGTTGTGTACTCGCATCTCACCCTGCTGTTAGACATTTTTAACAGCTGGCCCAGGGCTCGAAGTGTTGGAGCGGCGTCTTTGAGTAGACTAATCGAAGCATGAGAGACTGGGGTCTCAGCAACACTCTTGCCGTGGAGAGTGAGCCCTACGAGGGATGAGGTTTCACATTACAACCTGCTCCTTCTTGCGGGTCTGGTGAGAGGGGAGTGACAGCAGCAGAAGTACGCGGAAGGTTTTGCATTGGATGTTCAGTTGTTACCAACTGCAGCTTTAAGGGTCAGCTAAAACACAACCTTTCTAAATTTTTAAAAATACATTTAATTATAGCTGAACCTAAAAGAAGGCTACTCTTACCATTTTTGCTAGGAGTAACTATGCTGTAACTATGATTGCCCTGACAGCCTTTATGTATACGTTTTCCCTTTTGCAACATGTCTACATAGCTTTGGTATGTACCGATAAAAATTTAAAATGTTTGTTCCTTTGTCACATTTGGGAGGACCAGCTGTTTATATGCCACTCAGTAAGCTAGCAAGCTAGGCTAAATAGCTTCCACCTGGGAAGTTGAAGTTAGTTTATTTTTACATTTTCTTCTATCATTCAACAAATAACAGCAAAATGTGTTCAAGTTGAAGTCACAGTTGGGGGTGCTGAGAGAAGGTCAGTTAACATAATGATGTCATGCTGTATGGTGTGTGATATTCATGTTTTTGTATTCATTTGAATGACCAGGATAACTTATATTTACTAGTTATTAAGAAATGTACAACAATTTGAAACCGTTTCACACCTCAGCAGACAGCAAACTTAAACATCAACATACTGCATGTTAAGCAGCCACAGCAACTGCAGAGTCAACAACAGGAACTAACACGAGAACCGCAGAGAGAGGAAGTAGAGACTGGACAAGAGAGAGAGCGTGACCGTCATCATATTTTATAATAATTCAGCGCAGTGAGGATACAGACGTTTGATAGAGGAGAGCATATATACCACAGATCTATCTGTATCTTTGTCACTGTCAACAGACAGTCTGCAGTGTAGACTGAAGTCCACATGAGCTCCCTCTCTCACTCCCTTTCACCTGCGAGTTTGCATCACACTTTCTAATCAATAGATGGTTTTTATAATGCCTGGTTTTAGGGAGTGCTGCAACCCCCTCAGCACCCCTTCCTCTCCGCTATCCGCTATCCTCTCTCCTCTCCACTATCCATAAATTGGAGTTAGCTTGGCTCGCTCATATTAGGAATGATTCTCACTCAACTGTCTTTTCAAATATACCAACCTAAATCCTGCAAATACAGCACTTTGTACTACATGATTCAAATCACAACATGGGGTAGCTCACATACAGAGAAACAGAATAGCGTAGGAGTGCTCAAATCGGAGATCAGACAGAGCAATGGCCAGGCTGATTATCTGCCTGTTTGGCCGTTGGAATTTAAGTAATATATCAACCAATTTTTAGTGCCCCTGACGCATATATTGCATAAATCAAATTAACATTACCATTATTGCCAAAAAGCCCCCGGAATGGGCGCTATCACAGCAGAAAAATAAATTAAACTTAAACTGGTGCAATTTGGGGGCGGCATGGTGGTGCAGTGGTTAGCACTGTCGCCTCACAGCAAGGAGGTCGCGGTTGCCCCGGCCTTTCTGTGTGGAGTTTGCATGTTCTCCCCGTGTCTGCGTGGGTTCTCCCCGGGTGCACCGGCTTCCTACCACCATACAAAGACCTGCAGGCTAGGTTAATTGGTGTCTCTAAATTGTCCTTAGGTGTGAGTGTGAGTGGTTGTCTGTCTATGTGTGGCCCTGCGATGGACTGGCGACCTGTCCAGGGTGTACCCCGCCTTTCGCCCAATGTCAGCTGGGTTAGGCTCCAGCCCCCCGCAACCCTGTAAGGTCGCAAGGATACCCTACGAGGATAAGCGGATGACGATGGATGGATGGTGCAAGTTGGACCAAATAAAAAACAATTACCAGGGATATATTTACGTATTTCTTAGCAAAAATGGATTCTAATTTCAGTCTGACTATAAAAGAGTGCACATCAAAAGCTATTTTCCTTTGTTATATCAGCTGCAGATGTTTGCCATGCAACAAACAAACAGCCTTTTCATCACAAATGGGAGAAAATGTTTTCCTCATAAAAGCCTTGTTCTGAGTCTGCAGTACCACAAACTACACCTTCACTAAAGAGGGTATTTATTTATGATTTCAAAGAATGCAGATGTGAACAAGGAACCAAGGAGACTCATGACAGTCCTCACCCTGTTTATATTACAGTTGCAGGATTTCTCATAACATTACAAGAATGCAGGGCAAAAGCGATTCTGAAACAATGGGGCATTGTTGAAATTGAGCCAACAGCCTATCCAAACCTGTATCACCTGAATGCACTGTAAAAATGAAAATGTAAAGTAAACTCAAACATTGATGGCAACAAACAATAAATCAATAAAGTTTTAGAAAATTCTACTTAATTTCTTTTTGTCGGACTAAGAAAATGTCCTCATTATTTAATACATTATTTGTTTTACTTTTGTTACAATTTTTGATTTTTCACAACAACCATGTAAACAGAGAAACTGAGACACAAGTATAAAAAAAAATTAACCCCAAAAAAAGTAGGCTTTATGTTGAATTCTTACTCAAGTACAGTGCATGCTGGGAAGTACATGCTAATTTGCTATCAGTGTTTCTTAGTATTTTAATCTGATGAGTTACAGCAGGTGAACAATCAGCTGGACGTTCGGTCAACTTATTCAGGTTGCAAGACTGATTGTAAGTTCTCAAATTTAGAACTAGGCCTAGATGATTTCATGATGAACGAATGTTATCACACTGAGTTAATAATAAAAGAAGATTTGATTTAGCAAAACATAACGCTATTTTTACTATCTATTATCTTTATGTAGAACAGGCAGTCTTTTTTGGAACCTCAGAGAGTTCTATGCCATGAGGTGCCATGTTGACTTTCTACTGACTATTATGAGGGAGTGTGAGAGCGATAACACCGAATTTAACACAAATGCTCCTCATTCACACCTGAGATCTTGTAACACTAACGAGTCACATGACACCGGGGAGGGAAAATGGCTAATTGGGCCTTATTTGGACATTTTCACTTAGGGGTGCACTCGCTTTTGTTACCAGTGGTTTAGACATTAATGTGTGATGTATTATTTTCAGGGGACAGCAAACTTAGACTGTTATATAAGCTGTACACTCACTACTTTACATTGTAGCAAAGTGTCATTTCTTCAGTGTTGTCACATGAAAAGATATAATCAAATATTTACAAAAATGTATGGGGTGTACTCACTTTTGTGAGATACTGTAACTTAGCATTTTTATAGTGTGCAGGCTTCATTGTCTATTATCAAGGTTCCACATAACTCATGTTTGGAAAACTTGACCCTCAATGAGCAAGCCATTGTCAGTGTCATAAATGCATGCCATAAGGCCTTGTTGTGGGATGAATATGTTTCGAATGACAGGTTCATGATACATCTCCATGGAGACACTTTCACTCTCAAATGTAGAATTATCCCCATGCCTTTTTTGTATCTTGGTTATCTGTTGCCATCTAGTATTCATCCTCTCACTCTGCAACCATTTTTTAATGAGTTAATATTTTTTTTAATTAACAAAGCACAAAAAACAAACACATTATTGGATTTTTTTTGCCACAACTCTTGCAGCCTTACAGTCTGAACTTGTACCTCACATGAAAATACAAAAAAAGAATAACTATTATCCGAGTTTCCTCCTGGTCACCTACAGAAAGCCTTGAGCCTTTTGCCTTCACTATTCATCATCATCTTCATTCATTACGGGCCTTACCAGACGGTGAGTCTCGCTCTAGGTCACAGCTGCTCTGTCCCACTGGCCCAACATATGGAGGCAGTACCATGCTCCATGTGGTCCAGGGGAGAAAGTTAAACTTTAATCTGGCCAGCTACTGGGGAATTTGCTCTAAGTTTCTTTGACAGGTGGTATTTTAATTATTGAAAATTCTCAGTTCATATTCAGTTTAGCCATGAATGACTTTTTCATCAGGAACAACAACTTGCAACCAGAACCGTATTTATTGCAAATGTGAATCTTTTCTATTGAGCATCTCATCCAGCTCTCCCTTCTACAATATTAATATTGTACATTTCTAAAAATTCAAGTAACTGTTGGCGAAAGCACAAGTACTTTCAATCAAGGAAACCAGAAATAGAGGACATGTTTTTTTTATAGCTGTACCAATTATTTATCTATACTGTTGTGTTTGGATAAATAATCCTTTCCCTTGATAACAGCCTAAGTCTGCAGCAACACAGCAATATATGCTAGACGGAGAAATCACCAATTAGCATACAAATGTGTAGAAGTTTCACTCTGTGTAGCTTCATGTATAAACAACTAAATGTGAATTTTATACCAAAGAAAACTGTGTCACAGACAGTGAAGCAATATACACTGTTAGCTTGAAAAACAAACGAAAGCGCAACTTGATATTTTATGCAACTAATGAACTGAGTCTGCTCAGCCATAGTGCCACGCAGTAATGGATGCAGTTCATTAAGACCTATTTAGGCAGCTTTTTAAAACAGATGAAGGAAATAGCAATGTATCATATCAAAAAAAATCTGTGCATTCTAACACTTTCATTAGTGCTTTGTAATGATCTGTTCTGTGGCACCAAGCATGTCACTCACCAGGTACATTTATGATGAGGGAATTCATCATGCGCTGATCGTATGGATGTACAGTTAAAGCAGTAGCTTTTAAGGGACCCAGTGTTTTTCTTACAACCAGTATGTTTTTATTGTATAATGTTAAAGCTGACATGCTACACCCCACTGGAATGCAACTACATTTCATCAAGCGCTGTAATTAAAGTGGCTGTAACTGATATTTTTGTAACAATGTATCACATGGCAGTGTGAAAACAATGTGACAATGTGAAAGGGTTCGCCAGTAGGGACAAAACTACAGAGAATTATCCCCTGACTCTACAGCTCCCCTCCACTTTACAGAGCTTTATAATGAGTTTCAGCTCATTGTTTAGCTGACCAGCGCTCAACTTTAATCTTTTGATTTACTCTCACCCCTTCATAGCAGCGTTTTCGGCCACAACAGACATAAAAAACCTCTAAAAAACCCACTGTATGCTACCTGCTCAGCATCAAACTGCATATAGACATAGTAAGTGACTAGCTAGTGAACACAGTGGACCATTTAGCAATTAAAGGGCCAGATATTTTCCTCAGGACTTGGTTGAGACCAAAAACAGAGCTGAAAGAGACCCAGTATTGGACATAGATTTAGCAGTAAATTTTAGTAGACTTTACTTGGGCGGGCCACCCAGGTATATTAACTGCTGCCTAGGTATATTTGGCCGACCCATTTTAGCATTTTGCAGAGAACTCAGAGAGAGATGATAGCTCCATTAGGTTGCAAGACGCGGACACAGTTGACCAAGTAAAGTGACAGTGAACACACCAGTGCACATGTCATTCATAATCTACCACGTTTCACTTTCAGAGGCTATGTCGTTAACAAGCCTCCTCCGCATGCGGCGCAGCTGCAGCTGTAAACGGAATTGCAGGTGGAAAAATCCAGAAGACGAGTTCTGTGTCTTTCCGGCGATTTTATGAAATGTAGAGCTGATGGAGAAAGTCAACAGAGCAGACGCATACAGGGAGAGAGAGACAGAAAGAGACGGGGCATGCTGCTGTGTTTGCAGCAGAGGTGTAGGTGCGTGGGTAAAAGAGAACTGAAGTGAAAGGGCGCAGATTCAAGTAGCCTAGGCTAGTGAGTAAACACTAAAATAAGGTGGAGGCTAAAGTACAAAATAAGAAATAAGCTACTAGTAAAAGAAAATATATCCCGCTAACAACAAATTATTATTAATTAATTTAGGTGATAATAATGCTGTACTCTTACTTTAGAAATATTTTCAATGCTGTGTATTTTACAGTGTGGTATTTATCTGAGATGTGAGAACTTCCTCCACCACTGCTACACCTGCTACTATCTCACCTCCCCTCAGTCTGTTACTCGGTCTATCGTGCACTGCAGGGAATGGAGTGTGTCGGTAACACAATTTCTGCAGCTTCATTCACATATTGACTTTTTGGAACACAAATCCCAAGCATGTGTTGGCAGAATGATGCATTCATGTACCTCCAAAAGTCTCCTTAAAACATTTAAAATACAGAAATACTGGGATTGGATGCAATACAAATGTCCAATCTAACGCAATCTAAGACAACAGCTGTGTGAAAAAATGCTACCTTTATGAAGCCAGAGAGGTGTTAATTCAAATTTATGGTCCTATTTAGTGGTGGTGCATTGCACCGACTGCATTGTTATTAAAATATGTGTCAGTTTAGTTTAACCCTAACCCTAAAACTACGATGTAATTGAATCTAATATAGCAAAACTACTGCCTTGAAAATGACCAAATAGTTGAGTCAATGCTTCTGTGACAGTGTCAACACACACTGACCATTGCAAGCTTTAAAATGTTAGTATTTGTTACAGGACTCTGTTCGAGGGTTGCATCATACTGTATACAGCAGGGGTTGCTTTGTTTGTGTTGACACCTGTAAATGGCTTCCAGGCCTGGGAGGATTTGAGGCAGTTAGACAGTAGGTTTCAGTGCAGAACTCATTTTGGTACCAATTACGACTCCATACTGCTGGCGAGTCACTTTTCATAAGTTGTAAAAGAGAAGAAAACTGTTTATATTGTGTTGTTTTTTAAGAAAGTGCTGTGATTTTCTTCTTTTGAAAGCAAGTATACTTGCAGACGCTTAAGACTTGTCAGGCACTATTCAAAGTATTCGTTTTGGTAGAGAAATTATCTTGCTTATCTCCATGGCACAAAGCACATTTTCTTTGCTGCTGAAACACAAAAAACAGGCAAGGATTCTGTTGCATTTTACCCTCACGTGGTAATTTTCAACGCTGTAATCTAAAATTTGGAGGACACATTTAATTTGCATCTCAAAACAGACCCCTGATTGATGATTGCGTAAAATATCCCCTGTGTTCAATGTTTAAATGCTGTGAGAGGAATTCCTATAGGCTCTGTGCTGTGTTTTGGTCTCTTTTTAACTCACATCAAAATGACTAGCATCAAATAGACTAGGCACCAGTTCTCAAGAAAAAGGAAAATAGAACGTGCAAGGCTATGTTCTCTTTCACCATCACAAAGGAATAAATGGAAACCACAGGGCCTGTTTTTACCAATTTTCCAATGAATTCGTTTTTATTATGTTTCCGGGTTGTCCGTCCAGCCACCCGTCCCATTCCTGTGAACGTGATATCTCAGGAACACCTTTTGGAAATTTCTTCCAATTTGGCACAAATGTCCACTCGGACACAAGGAAAAACTTATTAGAATTTCGTGGTCAAAGGTCATGGTTACTGTGACCTTACAAAACATGTTTTTGGCCTTAACTCAAGAACTAATGACCATATTTCACAGATGGTCGGACAATAGGTGATGGTTTTAAAGCGTAATTTAATAATGAGTTGGGCCATTCTAGATTTCAAACACATGTTGACTGGGATGACACACTGACTAAAAAATAACTAGCAAGGTACAGGCTTTACTCCATCTCACCCATTCTGCCTTTTATTTCCTCTCTCATTCTGAATTATGAGCATCTATAGAATCATGTTACAGAAAACAGCGTATTGGAGCATGTCTAGCTAACTGGGGTCCTGTAAGTACAGCTCATAGAGAGGCTTCACATGTAATAATGCCAGGAGAAAAAAGCACCACATTTTGAGCAGCTATAAGAATCTTTACATAGTAATCAAGTACATGCGTACCTGTTTAGCCAATATATCTATGAGAATCCTCAATAAGTTTAACAATGTATATCATACATGTAACGTGTATCATAAATCCAATAAAAAAAACTTCAATTTAGATAAAAATTAAACTTTATACATTTTATTCAAGTCTTATTTAAGTCTTCACTACATATATGTGTCTGGACAGAAATGGATAAAAACTTCACTGGTAGGCATACAACCACGGGGCTGTAATTCTAGTTTCATATAACTTCAAAGAACTGCCAGGTGATCCTGAATTGATTTAGTCTGGTTTATACTTAATGTTCATGGCATTCACTGTTGGCAGCAAATGGGCTGAAATCCAGTGACCTATCCTCACACACATTAGGCTGAAGTACTGTGAAATACGCAAAGGCCTCACCTGCATTCAGTCTTCAATTAAAGGCTACTGGGGGCAGTGAAAGGTAGGAATAACAACAGAGCACAACCAGCCAGTTCAACGTTAAATTTACAAGATGTAGATGTTTGTAATACCTGGAATAACACTGCTTTAAATTACATCCCGTAATGACTTTTCCCCCCACATTGAGGCTGATTAGAAGATGCTTAAATGGGGATCACAAAGTGAAGCTGTTAGAGAGTGTGTACTAAACAGAAAATTGAATGTTCTTTTGGCAGGGAAAGATTAAAAAACAGCTAACACCTGTTCAGTGAACAATTCAAAGGCAAAACTCCACATTTCATTAGTTCTTGCCATATGGAATATGACAAACACACAGCCCCTTTCTTTTAAATGAATCACAATATTCACAAATGTTAGGACACAAATTGTGCTGGAAAACACTGCTGTGATACTGTTTTTCAGTTTTATGACAATTATCTTAGTGGACTGGAGCTTCTGAAGTTTGAACATAGCCTAGTTATGATTCTTAGTTAGAGAGGGTTTACATGAAAAACAGGTTGCACCGCACAAACCATTTCTTACATGGAAAAAGTAAAAATGTAAAAGTACTCACATACAGAAATGCCTCAAGCGACTGCTTTAATTTTAATTTTATGATTATATATTTATATATATATATATATATATATATATATATATATATATTTACAACCCAATCCTGGTGATCGCACAGGGGTGAGATCACATACTCTGAATCTTTCATGGCACTGGTTATACACAAGGAGGGGAAAGTAGCAAAGTAAATGATTTTAGTGCCAAAGCCTCAGTTCTCTTCATCCACTGGGCCTGCCCAAAAAGACTACAATTCTGCAGTAACAAATCACGTTTTGACATTTGGGGATTTAGAGAAAAATACCAATTTCCCGCTTAGAATTCCAGAATGGCACACCCATGTGGTTAATTGTCATAGTGAATTAAGATTGGGCTAATGTGGGTTTTTTAGTGGGCTGGAGGTTACAAAGGGGATGTGGTCATGGGGAGGAAAAAAATGTTGGACTTTGGTAGAAAACAGGGATTTGGAGAAAGAGCCCATTCTGGGGTTTAGTTGTGCCATACAAGTAGAATGAGAGAGTATCCTGGATTTTCCCCAGATAAACCCTAAGCTGCGGTGGCTACACTAAGATGTCTCAAGCTTCCCGTATAGAAATAAGAGGATAACTTGGCATGGTGTGGTACAGCGTAAATCGGTGACCCAGAATTACTAGTGTCTGACCCAAAATAGATTTAGCGAGACCCGTGTTTCGCTACAAACTCTCTCCTCTCATAGTTTGATAGCTTGTTCCAGCAAACAAAACTAATGTGTAAAAGGCAAAGAATGTAGGATCACTCACTGAAGAACAACAGAATACAAATGTCATGGCTTTCTAAAATAAAAAAGGAGTGATCGCTCAAATCCAATGGCTCTTTTATTTTCAAAAAGCTTCACTTAAGTATTTACAGTTTGTGCAAAAACATTTAAAGGTTTCAAGGACTTTACATTGTAAGTTCAACCTCAAGGCACATACATGGAACAACATCAATATTTCATCATGAGAACAGAAATTTAACTTTGGTTCCTAAGAAAACTTAGTGTGGATGGCCAACATAACACTGCAGCGTCTCGGTGAGAAGAAGTATCCCATCATAACCATTTTACATGCACTGTAAATTTCCTGCCTTCTTTCTTTAAACCACATGAGAACCTTTCTGTGTCCTTGCTCATACTGTACCTCAACCGCCACCTGGCTGATTGCTCAAAGAAATACTTGACAATCCAAACCCAGTTATGACAAAAATGATAGGCTATGAAGCTAAATACAGTACATGCAAAAATCCTTGAATGAATGTCACTGGCTAATATATTTGCAGCCTACAGGAAGAAAAGATGACTTTAAATGTATTCTGTTTCAACTACTCCTGTGTTTTGTCTGATTTGACCTCTCCGAGATTAAACATAATTATTTCAACGTGATTCAATGAGCTTTAAGGGAAATTACTTCTCGGCACCCTGACACAGTAATAATGCAACCCTAGCAGTCCGTAATGCGTTTTGTGTAATTCCATTGGTCACGGCACTGCAGTCGCGTTCTTTCATCAAGCAAGTAGAACATTAAGAGTAATGTACGCTGCAAAACATCCACCGAAGCTCCTTCCCTGTGTGGCTGAAGCATTAGCCATGCACCGCTTAAGGTCTGGCACTATGGATGAACAGTCTCTCGTTAGCTATTGTGTGTCACGCTTAGTGTTGTTCTAAACTGTTATTGTTGCCACCGTGGCTGTGATCTGTTGGAGAAATGTGCTTTCTGCTCAGCATTCTAGTTGCCGTCTTTTTATGTCCCATCTTTTCTTCTCTCTCTTTCTTCCTTCCTCCCCCTTTACTCTCTCTGTCTCTAGCTAATCATTCAGTCCTGCATGAAAGGTAAGGCAAATATCTCTCCTCTGTTACACATTCACAGACAGGGGAGATACTATATGTTGCAACAGTTTGACCTCCCCCTCATTTGATCGGCATGTGACTTAAATTATGAGTTCTATTTATAACAAAGGGTAATTGAAACAATATCTGATGAAAATGTTCAAGTGTTTATGGTCTGCCGTGGATATTAGTAGAAAAAGGTTAAAATAAAAAGTGGAGATGCTTTGATAACCACAGAAGATCCTGCTAATAAGAAATCCAACATTAAAAAAATCTTGATCTAAACAAGGCATATATATTGAAGTACTGACTCTTAAAATCTTATTTTACTGTAAGTCTACTTCATCTGCCAGGGAGTTGAGATCACTGCAATTAATACGTTTTGTTGCTATGCAAGATTAATACCACTCTTTATGGTAAATTTGAAGCTACCGCCAGTTAGCTTAGCTTAAGAAGACAGGATGTGATGTAAAAATGACTAGATGTGGTTTTACAACTGGACAGCGAGGCTAGCTGTTAGCTAAACTAACATAGCGGAGGCTTCATATTTACCATACAGACATGACAGTGGATTGGAACTTCTCATCTGAAGTTGAAGAAGCTTATTTCCCAAAGTGTTGAATTATTGTCTTTTCAAAATATTCGAAAAAAACAACAAATGAACAAAACGGTCTCGTTCCACTGTAAATATATGTCAGCTGTTTTATTAAAAAAATGAAACAGAATTTAAGCACTGGGGCTGTGGAAGTCTGTGCATCACCTTAAATTTAAGTAGTCACCAGTGTGATCATGATTTGAGCTATTGCTGGAATTACTGTAAGTGTGCCTACTTTGAGATCTTCCATCAGCTGAGGTAAATCCTCTCAGAGATAATCTCAACAATCTGGAATAACTCTAGTACAAGCCCTTAAAAAACAATTTGACTTTAAACATTCGGCCTAGTTTGTGTTGATTCTCTACCGTGTTGTAGAGGAGCTGTACATATGTGCGCCTCACAAAGAGTTAACACACTCTGTCCCAGCGTGAGCTCCACGCAGCCAAGTGAAAATAAGGTCTACATATTTTTCTCCCTTTTTTGGTTGAGGATTATGAAGAAAGGGGGAAAGGGCGGCGGTGGGAATTCTTTAAGCTTGGCCCCTCAAAATAAAATCTTGTCAAATCAAATAAAGTCTCCTTTAACAAGTGCATAATGAAGACCTCTCACTGGCACCTCACATGCAAAGAGCTGCCACCACAGCCTAGGCTCCTGGAGGGCAGGAAAACTGTTTTAATTGAGCCCATGCGGGGATCAGAGGTGTAGCGACAGACAGGGAGACAAGATGCCAGCGAGACAGACGAAGGAGCGAGGGACAGAAAATGAGATTAGTCTGGGTGAGAATCATTCTTGCGGAAACTAACATTGTGGAGTGAGCAGGTGCATTGTTCAGGTGAGCAAACCATAAATGAAGAAGACAGTGTCATAGTGTGCACAAAGGGGGTAAATGATGGGACGTTAGATGAGCTGCTCAGTCACAACATTGTGAGGATCATGGGCGGAGGGCGATCTTACTGTTGTAATTTCCTAATTTATCAAAAAGCCTAATGAACGCTGGGACAAGGTTGAAATGAGCGGGTGTATAATTAGGGTCATGTGTGTGCTTTTCTCCAAATTCATCACGCTCCTTACACACACGCACACACACACACACACACACACACAGGTCGTCCCCTCATGATAGACCACAATGGTGAAAATCCATATCATTTAGCCACCAAACACAGAAAACACTGTTAGTTTTAAATGATTCCACATCATTAAGTAGCTCGATGAGCAATAATACTCCAAACAGTGCTGTTTGAGCATGAGTAATGTCGTCTGGGTAATGGACTCTAGGGGAATGGCGGAGGTAAAGTGATCTATGCAGCTTTTTTGTTCTTTCTGTCTGTCTTTTTGTCGGTCTGTCTTGCCCTCTGTTCCTCTATCCCACACATGATGCTGATGCTGAGGGAAAGTGCCCCCTTGTGGCCTTACTTGCCAAAACAGGGAAAAAAAGAAGCAGAACAAATTAATTTCTTCAAAAAGGATCTGCGAGGCTCAGCACACCCATGCACCTCATTAGGGACAATTATCCTTTGTTGCTTTTTAAACTCATGTTTTGCACCTCCTCACACAAAAAAAAAACCTAACAAATGTGCTGAAAATGACACGTCCCTTTTCAGAGTTTTCCAAAAAAGTGTCTCCTGACTAAGCCCACCTTTGTTCCACTGTGAATCAACAGCACAAAGATGCTTTTAGTGTTAAGGCACTTTTGGGAAATCTCAGTCCAGGCTTTTCAACAGCACTGATGACATTCTCCCTACACAACCGTGTACATGTGATCACAGCCTCTGCTCATTTCCTGCCTTGCTTCCATTAATAAGAAAGTGCACTTCAATTCTTTTTTTACAACATGCCACCGGTGAACCGGTGCTATGTTTCCACAGCGCTCTAATCAGCAGTGTTTGGATTTCCTCTATGCTGTGTTGTCTTTACCACTGTTCTGTTGTACTGGGGAGGGTGTGCAGTGTTTCAAAGCGCAAAAAGGCCATGTTTTGCTTCTGTGGTTAGCAAAGGATCCCAGCCCTCTAAGCCCCCCAACATTTCCAAGGCTGACAGCGTTCGTCAGAAGCTACACCCAGGGTGCCGTGATTGTACAAATCCATGTTCATGTACAGTACTGACCATTAAAACAACTTTCAAAACCCTGCTGGTTATAAAAAAAGAAACACTTGTATCTCTTTTTCTAAGAATAAAAAAGATAGCAGAGAATCCCACATTATTATCCACAGTATAAATTACATCGTAGACAGAACTTGGAAATATATATAGTACAGTTATATTTCACTAGAATTTTTATGTTTTTTGTTGTCTACACAAATGGTGTATGTGTGTGTATTTATGCATGTCTTGTTAAATGTTTCTGGTATGTGTGTGCATGTGTGAATGTCGCTGTACTATTTGCTGCGGCATCACGTGTGGCAGAACTCTGTACTGGGCACGTTGCTGCTCTTGCAGTAGGCTATGCTGTTGTTACTCAGGTGACAGTCTCTAAATCCAATGCCCCCGTTGGGCGTGTAGATGGGCTGAATGCGGAAATCTCCCTTGAGCAGCTGCTCATTGTTCAGCGCCACTATCTGGAAACTGGTCTCAGTCATCTCCAGAATGGAGTTATCCTTCTTGGTTCCAGCCTCACAGTAGTCATCTTTTCTCCTGCCCCGGTTGTATTTCCACTTGGTCGAAGATGACCGGCTCTTTCTGTGCATGTGCCAGCAGAACAGGCTGAGCAGCGTTACCAGAATGATAAGCACCGCCCCGCCTATGATCCCAGCCATTAGCAGCGTGGAGTTGATGCTCTCCTGTGGAGCTTGCTCTCTACCGGGAGGCTTAGTAGATATGGGAGCCTTGGTCCTGGCCTCAGAGCATATAGTATCCTCTCCAGGCCTGTAGGAGTTAAGGGTGTCCAAGACGTGCACGCAGATCCGATACACAGACCGGGGCTCCAGGTTGGTGAGGCTAATTTGCCGCCGCTCCCCACTTACCGTCCTCTCCCGCATTCCTTCGTTTATTTGGCTTTGGCCCCTTTTGACCCACGTGACCTTGTAGGCTGTGACGGTGAAATAGGAAGCCCAGCTCACTTCGATATTGGTGGAGTTGACCACATGGAAGGAGATCTGAAGGGGATCCTCATAAGGAGGCATGGCCCCAGAAGGGTTGTTATGAATCGGGGGTAAAGGAGGGGAGGGTGAGTCAAAGTAGTAAGGGATGGATGTGGTGATGAGGGTGGAGATCATGGTGGTGACAGGGGTGGTTGTGGGTGGGGGAGGGGGTGTGGAGCGGAGGGTGGGCCAAGGCGGTTGGTCGGCATCAACTGGGCACTCTATAATATCCAGGGTGAGCTCTCTGATTGCCATGCCACGCACGTTGTCTGGACTCACGCACACAAACCCCCGGGCGTTGATGGTGGAAGGCAGAGACTTAAGCCACACCACCACCCATTTAACAGAACAGTCACAACGCCAGGGGTTATTTCGCACCATGAGATGTTTTAGGCTTGATAGGCCATCAAACACACCCTGTGTAAGACTCTGAAGCTGGTTGCTGGAGATATCCAGTTTTTCAAGCCTATTTAGTAGAGCGAAGGCTGCCACAGGGATCTGGTTGATCTGGTTCTCCTGCAGGCTGAGTTTGACCAGTGACTGGCTGGGTAGGAGGGGAGGGGGGAAGGTGAGCGAATTGCGGGCCAGGGCCAGCTCACGGAGGTTGACGAGCTCATGGAAGGTTCCTGGCGCAATGCCCTCGTCCGTCAGCAGGTTCCCATCCAGCAGGAGGCGCTGAAGACGTGTCACATTCTGAAAGGCCTCCTCTGCAATGACAGCAATGCGGTTTTCGTCCAACCGCAGCTCTTTCAGGTCCTCAGGAAGGCCAATGGGAACACTGCTTAAGTGGTTCTTGGTGAGGAAGAGGAGTTTGAGGCTTACCGCCTCCCTAAAGGCCCCTTCTTCCACCCCCACTGTGGAGATGGAGTTATCATCAAGGTGCAGCTCCTCTAGTCGAGTCAGCTGGGCCAGGGCTGCCCTGGAGATCGTTTGGATATTGTTCTCCTGGAGATGCAGGATCCTAGTGTTTTTGGGCAGATTGACGGGGAACTCGTCCAGCTGGTTACCGTAGAGATACACAGTCTCTACGGAGGCCAGATTGTGAAGTTCCACAGGGAAGCCAGCATTGTTTATCTGGTTGTTGTGTAGGTAGAGGATCTTGTAACCCTCCTCTATCCCCAGAGGCACTGATGTCAGGCTGCGTTCATTGCAGTACACAAACAGGTTGTCACAACGACACTCTTCCGGGCAAGAGGCACCCGGGCTGAATTGCATTTGGAGGCTTAGGATGACAGTCAACCAAAATTGCAAGAATGAAGCCCAATCTTTATTCCAGGGTCCAGCCAGAAACTCCATAGTGGAAAAACAAAACAGGAAAAGGGAAACCCACAATAAAAAATAACTGGAATAAAATGAACCAAATACGAAAATTAGAAAGGCAATGACGTATATATCCACCAAAAACTAGACCCACGAAAAGTCCACCTAGGAGAGTTTGGTAATGATGCAGTTAGCTGGGAAAAGAGCAGGAAACCGTGGGAGTAATCCTGTAAATGCTAGTCCTCAGCTGAAGAGCGATGGTCTCATTAGTGGTGGCCAGTCCTCTGACTGACTCCATCCATGCTGAGACATCAGACCATAGCAGGACTCTTCACTAGTTGCTCCATACAGAGCTCAGCCAGGGCCAATTTGAAGCCACGCAGTTGAGAGCCACCACAGGCTCCACTCGCCTGTCTGTCACACACTGCTGGTCCCCGACCAGGGCAGAGTCCAAGGGGGGTGACATTTGGATCCAGAGACCTGTGGGAAAACAAAGAAATTCTGGATTAGTATATTTAGGGGTGTCCTGTTCTAAGAAGAAAGGGGGCCTCTCTCTTCTCTCTCTTTCCCTGTTTCTTTATTTGATATATAAACATGCACACACATACCACATTTCTTCCCCTCCCTCAATCTCTTTCCCTCTCTCCCAAAAAGCAAGACAGAGTCACAAAACATTTCGTTCACTGCTCATGTCAAATTATGCGTTGACTATAAAAAAAAAAGAGTCAAACCATCTGATAAATATTCAAAACAGCTCTTGCACATCCGGTTTCACAGACATAAAGAAGGCTTTTATCCCTTCCGCTCTATCAAAGGGGGGAATAGAGCACTGCAAGGACACACTCATGGATTCACTGAGGTTCTGAGCAACATTAATGCTACTTAATAGAAAATGGGCTAAAAAGAGACAATGCTAATAAAGACACCATCTCTTTGTGTGCCAACATGGATGCACAGAATATTTCCTGGAAAGAATACAGAACAGAAAAGAAGTTACGAGTGTGTCTGCTTGAGCAGACATTGTGGGCAGAGGTACACGAGTAAACACACAAGTGCTTACAGTAAACCCAGGCAATTGTTTTGCCGGTGGCCTTAGGAGGAGCTCGTTATTATGTGCAGGCCTGAACACACCATCGAACTCAAGATTTAAGGCAGCGAAGAGTGGAATTACAAAACAAAGGAGAGGCAGTCGAGGAATAGAGACCCTGCATATCAGCTCCTCCTCTAGCTGGAGTGACATACACGAGCTGTCAAATGAAATGGGATTGGAAAATAATTTAGTCCCTCCAGCTGCAATAAATGATCGATACAGGCTATTTTTCAGCAGGGAGAGGCTAGTAGTAAAGCACAAGGCCATTGGATTACAGTAGACCCCTAGATCCATTATTCTAAGTTTTATGACCCATCAAACATTTCCCCCCTCTTCTCCCACATGACTGAAATATACTGGTTGTCATTTGTAGCTTTCATCTTAACTGAAGCTCCACCCTGAGTCAATGTTGGGTGACACACAATAATAGGAAAGATGGACTGAATGTTAAGCACAGGAACGGCCATGAGCGTGGATTAAGGTGTCCTGGAGGGTTTGTCAAGAAAGAGGCGTAGCCCCATATTTCAGAAAATAATCTAGAATTCTTGTTGTTTTAGCAAAACAAATTTCATATCTGTTATGTCTGGCAGCCATGACAGGGACTATATTTTGTCAAGAAAGGAATACATAGTAAAATAAATTTAAAAAATAGCAAGTTAAGGAAATCCATTTATTTGCCCTTGTACTCTGGCTTCTTTAAATTCCCTGTGTTGTTTGTTGACTAGCCTGCATGAGCTCTTTGTGGCAGAGAAGGAGAAACAATCCTTTGACACACATCTGTGATCTACTTTTCTAAATTGAAAGAGCTAAATTTAATCAAATAAGCATGGGGGGGATATAAGCAACCACATGAGGTGATAAAATGTGCTGCCACAGCAGCAGAATCAACAGCAGAAGGCATCAGCATCAAGATTATTAGAGCTGCATAAATAAAATGTCAACAAGAGTCCAAATAATAACCTTAAAAAGAAGCAGGATATCAAGTTGGTCTCTACTTGACGGACCTGATAAATGGTGGACATGGATAGATCACGGAGGGGAAGTGATTTTTATTCTTTTCTTTTTTATTTAATTTAATTTCCAGCCGAGGGAGCACAGTTTCTCACCGCCAGATGAACGCTGTGATATGTGCCCACGACAATCCGATTAGAACTGGATTTAGCGACAGAAACGCAATTAAAAGTTTAAAATGGATCGGGTATTTAAGAGGCGATAAGAGGCGGATCGGGTATACTTCAAAGCCTGCCCAGTGAGCGGTGTTCATTTGAATGAATTATTTCAAAGGGGAATTGAAAACCGTGCAGTGCATTGAGAGAACTAACACTCCCTCCCCCCCAACCCCAAATAAAAAAGTCAGGTTTTCTCCGGGGGTAAAAAATGGAAAAATGTGGAGCGGTGCGCTTTACTGATCTTTGACTCGATGAAACATTTACAGATAAATTGGCCAACAAATGTTAATTCATGTTGTAAAGGCAATGTGAATAGGTGAATTAATGTCAGTTTATGAGTATATTTGCTTCCCAGGTGCTCGTGCTGTAAGTTACAGAGGTGAAAATAGATTTGTGGATCTGTTTTATTGGGGATTGGTTATAAAAACGTTCACATAGCCGATTGTAAATTTAATTAGGACTTTTATTTGTAAAGTAGTCGATTGGTATATAGGCCTGCAAATTTCCTCTACATTTTTGTCCAACTATGTCCTGTGTTACTGAGAAACAGCCACTGTACCTTTGGCGAGCCTTTATCCATTACACACCCCGCTACCGCGTTCAACTTTTCCCCTTTCTTTGAGCCTCTGTCCTTCATGCGGTCCTGCTGTATGACCGTGCGTAAAGGTCCGTTCGGTAACGCTGGTGCGAGTCGGTTCCGATCAGCAGCGTGAACCCGGTGAGTCTACGGAACAGCATATTTCCCTGCATGGGTCCCCCCCGGTTGTGGCTGCGCGTCCGTCCGCACCGCTGTCCACCACTTTTTTTGTGCTTCACAACGGAGCTCCTCCGCTTTAACTCAACACCCGCTGCAGCGCGTTGAAGAAAGCGGCAGCAGGGTGATCGCAGAGCCCACTTCCCCCCTTCCACACTCTGCCCGAACGGTGAGGACGCACTCGCCGAAGTGTCCGCCGCCTGATCCGCCACGGGCCATGACGGCCAGCTGCGTCCGTCCGGTGCGCTTTTTAGTGGAGCTCAAACTTGCCTTTAGTGTCTACGCAGCTCAGACCTGGACTCCATGCGACTTGTTTTCTTAGATGGATTCAGTTGATAGTGCGACGTGTGTGCTCTGCTCACCTCTCTCTCCCTCTCTCTCTCTTCCTCTCTCTCTTCCCTCCTGTCCCTCCTCCCCTCCTCAGAATAAAGAATGCTTCTCCTCCAAGCAGCTCCGTGATGGCTTTAAGCCACAGATCCTCCCTGCTGCCCTCACACTGCAGAAAATAGTTTGTCTCTCAACACACTTCATCCCTACATGCTATTTCCCTGACCTACCGCACCCCGCGACAATGTCTGAGCTTTCATTTGCATTTTAATCATCAAATCCAGGAATTCGTCCTGAAGTCACATTCTCAATGAAAAAAAAAAAACTGAAGGGCCTTATTAGCCATAGCGTTGCTGGAATATTTACAGGCCTGCGGTAAGATTTAAACACCACTGGTCCTATTTCTTTTCAGAATCTTTTTAATTACAGCTGCTTAGCACCGAGTAAAAAGCACAGTCTCGTCTTTTCACTTCCCGTGCTTACTTCTAGTGATTTGAAGCATTTAGACACGGCCAAAGCAATTTCATCTGACAACATTGCTTCCTCGCGCTGTACTGATTCAGCAGTGCACTGCTGAGCACATCCGCGCGCGCGCTCAGGCGTATTTGCCTGCACCTAGTTGAACTCTTTTCCCCTACCTCCATGCGCGCGCACTCATTCTTTAACACAACTAAAAACTTCGGCCACCGATAAAATATTAAAACACAGACACTCACACACACATACTCTAAATTAAATACAAGTTGAAGTGAATGTAAAGTGAGAGGTAACTTTGAAAGAAGAAATACAACCAAAAATAAGGTTTAACTCATATTACAGCTGTTAGCCCTATGGGAATGACCATTAGTTTAGGTTGGCAAATGTTAGCAAACTTAACATAGATATTGCTGTATAACTGGCATTATCAAATCCAGATGCTGACAACATTTTTTTTTACTTGTGCTTCCATCATTGTCACTTGTGGCCACAGTTGCTGCAGTTCAGTAAATGTAGTCTTAGTCACTTTAAAACTCACTTCACTGAGACATCAGTAGGCTATATCTTTCGTGTTTGTTGCCAAAATGACCAAAATAGTAGGAAAAAAGAGCTACATTTGTACATTTTTGGTTTTATTTGATATATTTATTGCAGTGACAGTGCCTCCTACTTTAGTCTTCCATGAACACTTGCACTTGTGGTACCAATTGACAATGTCATGTGACGTTAAAAAGTTAACACCTTGCCATTGATTCCACTTTCGGATTGAATTACAAACTTAATGTTTAATGTTGTAAAGTGACAGGCAGCTAATAGGCCATATTACTTGGGCGTGTTGGTAAAAGTGGAAAAACATATATTATATCAACGTTTGTGGGCTATAGGCTATATACTTGCTAGCACAACATGGAATCTGACAGCCTGCCTCCTAGCAGTGCTGGTTATCAAATGTCAGTCATCGTTGCCATGGGACATGCCCGCCCAGAGGATTGAAGCTGAAACGCTGTTTCCACAAATATGTCCAAAACAGTTTTATCCTCTTTTGAAACATTTTAAAAATTATGTAGGATTGTATAGCCACAGTATCAGTATAATTTATTTAATCCCAAAGGAAAGGAAATATAAATTAGTGCCAAAAGAGAGGAGAATTACAATTTCAGTTTGACTTAAAACTGTAACTGTCATGTTCTATGTTTTCCATGTTAGGTGAAACCCAAAGCCAGGGTCAGAAAAGCACAGGAGTCGCAAGAGTCACAAACTTTGCCAAATAGTATTAATGTAGCTCTTGGTGACCCATTTCCATATTACATACCTGTATATACTGTAACTCATCATATACTGTGGCTCCTGCTCAAATCACCAACGTCCTTCCCGATCAGGCCACCCAGCCCGTGCGCCACTGAAGTCTTCTAATACGTCAACTCTCCGTGAGATGATTTGGTTGTTCTCAGTATTTGCCTTTCATGTTTAATTTCGGCTGCCACGTCCCCGAGATAGACGGCCGTTTCGAGGCCCAGTCCACAACATTTAATTCCTTCATAAATCAAGCTTCTGTGCACGGCATGAATTATTGATTGAGTGAATTTAGAGGAAACTGCCTATTTTTATTTTCTCCTTGATGGACATGTTTTTGCAGTAGTGCGCTCTATTCTTGGTCAGTGCCGCATTATGGGATGTCTCTTTCTGGCACGCAAATGGGGATAAAATGACAGACACTTAAATGAGTTTAAGAGGGGTTACAGGCAAATATGCTCCCTTCTATTTCTCTGGCATGTTAATTAATTTCTGGTCATTGTTGTCACGCAAAAACCTGAGATGTAAAACAGCTTGATCATTTTGATTGCATCAGATTTAAACAAAGTTAAACATTTAAATCAAGCTTCTGTAAGTGAAAACATTAAACATCTGTATTATATCTTCTTCTGGTACCTTTGCATTTGGAGAGGGTATATTGTATATATTTAGGGTCTACATTGCACCAGTGCATAGAAATATTTCCGTCTACACCCTCTTCCGAATCTCCAAGTGGAAATCCCCCTACTCTGCCTAACCCAGAGACATTCCCAGAATTTTGGTGTGGCATATTTACTCTGCACGCTTGTGTACCTTGATAAAACTGCAGACACACATGATCCCAGAGCACATCAAAGCCTGCTCTGTCCATCTGCTCCTGTTCAGACCCCAAACAGTGTTAAAGGAGGGTGGGTTGGTTGGGGGGGATAAAACCCACTCAGATATGTAGATATGTTTATCCCTTGGATATATATTCATTCTAGTCCCCAGAGACATCATTAGCTTATCCCATTTCTCCCTGCATGAATTTACATCTGGACACTGAAAGGCACTTCAAAGGTGCCAACAACATCAGTGTTTAAAAACCTCCCCACAAGAATTGGCAAGATCTTTGAAAGAACTTACTGTGGGAAGCCATGGTAATATCGCAACTCGCTGAAGCCATGATGTAATCAGGCCCTTCCCTCGAGATTCCAGTGGCTTAAAGAGAAATATGCTGATAATGTTTAGAGTGGGCGATCAATGCGTTCATTAATTTCTAAGGCGATGTAATTATGTTTACTCCTGTCGATTAGCAATCTACATGCATCTAATGTCACAGCAGGGCTCCCAGAAGAGAATGGAACATTTTCACAGCCGAGGAAACTAGTTAGCCAACAACGTACTGTATATTTCACTCAAGGAGAGAGCTGAGAGAAGACAGAAGCACCAGAGGATTGTACCAACTCACCCTCTAGACCAAAATTCCTTTTTTCTTATGGCTTTTTTTATTGCTCTGTTTCTGTGCAAACATCATGATTGACATATACTGAAAAACATAATATACAGTACATACAGCACACACAACAAATTCCAAATAAACACTTTGTAAGAGGACATGGTATTTCCCAAAGGATTAAATGTAGCTCTCTAATTAGATGGCAAACAACATTTACCTCTCCACCTTTCTTCCATGTTAAAATTAAAAAAAATCAACTTCTGGCTGTCATGTAAGAAAAGTCAATACAGTGTGGCTCCATCTGAGCCTTTCTAAAGTCACATGGGGTGCTAGATGTGGCATTAAAAATGTATAAAAGATGTACCTGTAAGGCTTAAAGTTGCTTTTATAAGAAGAGCAAAATGTTCTCTTGGGCTGTCAAAAGGGCCGCCGATGCTCAATCAGGGACATTTCATGAGCAGGAACGAAGACAGCGCGCTCTCGCGTAAGCATGTGAATTATAGGGGAGGCAAGTGGACGTAGTGTGCTGAGTGAATGCTGCCCTGTGCTAATGCCAGGCTGTAAAAACACTGACTTGACAACAAGCAAGCCCCTGTAGTTCTGCTGAGGGAGGGATGGGGGAGAGACGAGCAGAGTGAGAGGGGAACATAGTGGGGAGAAAGAGACAGAAGAAAAGAGGTGGGGAGCTTTAAAATCGCTCAAAAGAGGACAAGAAGAGAGGATTGTGGATTACTTCTCTTTCTGACATGTGGCTGCCGTGTCATCCTTGTGCTCCTAAGATTTAATACCTCAGACAACTGCTTAGCAACGTGTAATTGTTGAGATAAGTGGTGGCCATTTTGTGCTGACATGTGCTGCTCTCTGCTCTGGAAGATAATATAGCTTAAAGTAGCAATCCACCCTCAGAAGGTCTTACTTTCTTTTACATCTCCAGTTTTTGATGTTCAGTGCATTCGTAGCAGTATGTCACGGTCAAGCGTGGCCCTATATTTCATGTATTACCATTACATATCAGTCAGAGCAATGGGATTTGCCGAAAATTGAATACCGGGCAATCTCTGAAAAGTACAGAAGTAAAGAGCAGCAAGTGGTGGCGGGACAGTATTCAGTTATAACAACAGTAATAATAATAACACTAATAATAATAAAAGTAATAAAACATAATTGGCCTTTCTTTGCCTTTCAGAAAAGGGGTTTATTCTTTTTGTGACATTCAACACATTTAACAGCAGTTACAGCTGTATTTCCAGAAGCCATCAAAGCTGTTGTTGTTAATGACCTGGATAAGAAAATCTTCCATCTGTTGCACGATAAAAAAGCTTTACGTTGCTCCTTTTAGTCACAGCTAAAGAATTTTGCACAGCCAGTCATCATCCCCAGAAGATGAATCCCATAGATTTGGGTGATCGCCTGACCTCTAGTGGCACCAGCAGGTTGACAATTCTGTTCTTCGGTGACATGTCTTAACAACTACTGGATAGATTACCACAAAACTAATGACTATAACTAATGACATCCCCCTCAGCATCAGCTGCACAAATGTAAATTGAAGCTGTGACTGAGAACATTGCCAAGACATGCCTGGTTGTTCAAATAAGAAAGACGGTCACCAAGAATTGTCTTTCAAATAGAAAAATGCCAAATGTTTCTTTCTGTGTAATTATGCAAGAGATTAGAAAAACGTTTTTTTTTTGTACTTAGCTGCGTTATCTCCAAACCCTGTTATTACCACTGATGTTTTTCAGCTTAAACTTCACTGAAGCTTTTCCTGGAATAGGTGGTGTCTCATCATGTTGTCTACATTTGGTCAGATATTCAAAATCATACAACACAAGGCCAAAAAATGTGAAGCACTCTATACATGGTTGTTTTTAGTATTTAAAGGCTTAAATGTGTGTGTTCTAAGAACTTTACAAATCAATATATTTCACCTTATTTGGTGAAAATGCGCTGCGAAAGAGGGTTCCTTATCGTTTTATACATAAGGACACAGCACATTTGTTAAAAAACAGCCGTGCTGTTTAGTAGTAAAAGTAAAAGGACCCTCGAGACAGCAACTTACAAGAGATCATCAGAGAAAGAACAGAAGAGGAGAAAAATAGACAGATGCCAGGAAAGAGCAGGTCTTGGGGTCACGCGAAAGATGGGCCTGATCCCACCTCCAATCCCTGCAGCTTTTCTTTTGTTTGAAGTCACATCTGGGCTAAATTTCCCCTCCTGAGTTGAGCAAAGAGGAAGTCTTCTGGGTGGGTGGAAGGGGGCTCCTGCCTCCCAGGCTAAACTGTACAAATACTGTAGATCCATGAGTCACTAAACAAACCTTTACCCAGACCCCGATTCAGTGTGCATAACGGTGGATCAGTGATGACTACTGGAATGACACAGACGTCTTATCACACGCTCAGAGACACATGTGAGCAAGATAAGTAGATATGTTTAATCTATCCTGCCAGACTCTGTAACATCTTCAAAATGGGGGAGTGAGGTGTGGGCCACGAAAGACTAAAGATCTCAAAATAAAACATTAACAGTTATCACAGTGCCTCAGACAAGAGCACTGAGCGTAAGGTACAACACTTATTTCATCATAATGGTCATGATAGTTGCCTTGAGCTGCACATTATTCAGCTGACCAGGAATTAATGTTTACATTTACTTCTGAATAAGCTTTACTTCCATCACAAAAATGTATTTTTGAGTGTTCTCTATTCTTTCCTTGTATTTCTTTTAAAATTTTGACTGTTTCACCTCTTCAGGCTTGAAAATTGTTCCAGTGAAACAAAAATCTGCGAAACAAAAATCTATCTCACAGCCATACACTCTGGGGTCGCAAGTAGGCGCCGCTTTGTGTCGAGGGTTCACAAGAAAAAAAGAACAAAAAGTGGAGAACCACTGCTCCAGGCTATCTTGTTGAAATCCATACATTTCATCAGAATTGCCAAAACAATACCAATAATAAATAAGAAGATAAAAATAAGAAAAGTTTTGACATGTGCAAGTATTTTAAATGGAATGTTTATTAAGATTGTATATTGTATAAAATAAGGATAATGATCCATGATGCCAATTTAATGAACTGCAAATACCACATACAGACACGTGCCTAGTGGAATATGAAATATAAAAAAAAATCCACAGAAAGATGACTTTGTTCATCATGAAGAGTGCAACTCTACAGTTGTGGAAAGTCTTTCCAAGGTTGTAGCATGGGATGTCATCAGACTTATCTCAGCTTGAAAACTACAAATTATAACAGACAGCTAGGATTACAAACTTTGGACGTGGGCATTTAGCAGGCCAGGAAGGTCTAAAGACGCAATTGAGTTGTATGATGGGAAATGGAGGATCCATTGTTTGGAGTTTGACTCATTAGACAAAAAGTCAAGCTGCTTCGATTTTGACCATTAGAATCCCCAAACTTTATGGAAGTGCAATACTGTAGATCACTGGACTCAATCAAAACAGGTCAGAATCTGCTGCTGTAGGATATTTTGTTAAAAAACAAGAAACTAGTTATTAGAACTGGCAAAAACACAAGTATATATCTTTTACTGTAAAGAGAAAAGTTTTGACATATGCAAGTATTTAATGAATGGAATGTCTATCAAGATTGTCCTGAGGGCATTTTGGCTAATTTAATGAATGTAAAATGTTTATAGTGCTACATGCCTATTACATTTAGAGAATGTCAAGTGTTCCTCGTTTAATCTTGTTTTATTTATTTGTTTTCTGAGGATCTTCAACTTTATTTAAATTAAAGATGATTAAAGTGTATGTTTTGATCCCCTTCATTTATTTCTTACATAATTCTTCATATGAGCTTTACATTATACATCCATTATAGGTGAAGACAAACAAGAGAGAAACAACAAATTAAGAAATACACAGTGTGATATATGCCAAACTGAAAAAGAATGTCGCAACCCTGCACAGTTCTGTCTGGCCACCTTGATTTAATCAGGAGTTTACAGCCGCGGACAGCTGTTTAAAGGTTGAGCCTGTGCTTGAATGACAATCTGTGTTTATCTTTGGCTTTCCCCTCCAACTAATTAACTAAGCCCTGAAACACCAAAACACCACGGTCCCCTGAACCTTTTTCTTTCTGACAGCCTCCCCCTGCAGCTGATTTATTATTGCATGATTTCAAATTAGCGCAGAGTGCAGACTGTCTCACAACAATTTACACTCACATGACCTGAGACACGTATTAATTACTAGATTTTAATTAGAGATAATTACAATATAGTGCATTTAATGTATTTTTATGTACGTAATTATAATTCTAAACCTTATTTACTTAACGGGGAATGAAATAAAGAGGCCATCATTATTGTTATCGTCTTTATTATTATCATCATTTTTTTTAATTTGGCAAGTTAGATTATCCAACACACACATACACACACACACACACACACACACACACACACTCTGGGGATGAGGCATGAAGGTTGTTCGTTTTCGCTTGACTTCTACACTCCTGTGTCTTCACTTTGAGATTAAATACTATGCCAATCGTTATTCCTCATGGAAAGTTTTAATTGCCTAGGAGGCAAAGAGACATTTTAACCTGCAGTATGGCAGAAAGCATACATTGCATTGGCTGTTTGAAAGCGTCGTATTATCTATTTCAGCCCTCCCCTTGTCTTTCAGTGTGAAAAATCCCCCTGATGCATAAGGCAGGAATTTGGATAAATCCAGATTACATCAGAAGCCAGGTGAAACAGCTTACAAAACAGACAGCTAAAAATATAATTATACTGTCAGACACTGCTAAGCTACAGTGTTTAATCCTCTGCCATACTGATGCCATTGCTTGTATTTTCCTATCAAGTGTCGTAATTTAATATTCTCATCCCGTGCCTTAATATACACTTCTCTCCTCTGGTTAATTCATCATCATCATCAAAAAAAAAATTCTCAGGTTATTTATTCCAATAACAATCACAGTATTAGCCTTGGCAAGCTTAACTGTAACTTAATGCTTAATGGTATTAAGGACTGGAAAGTGTTCATTTGATCTTATTTTGGAATATTGCTCACAAGTTGAAATAAAACAACTCACAACAACATGCCCCGGAGATACACAGATGCAGATGAGGCTGTTGGGTGTTTCTGTTTTCTTTTTCCATCACGTGTTGACAGCCTCAGTACTTTATCTTTTGTTTACAAGATCCTCCAGTGCTGCTCACCATGTCGTGAAAAACATAAATGAGATTTCGCTAAATAGCATTTTTGCCCCATATGGTTTTGCTGAGGCAGTAGCCCCTTTAAAACAATCTGCGGTTCCATCTGGTCACTGTGGTTTTTGCCCCTCGCCAGTTTGGGTCCCCTCCACCCCAACCCCCGTGCTTTCACTTACTGCCACAGCATGCTGCCCCAGTTAGAGAACAGTCTCATAAAACATCCTGAGGGTGTCTCTAGGTGGACGCCTACATGAGAATTGCCGCTTCGCTCAGGGTGCTTCTGGGACGCCTGATGAATCAGAGCTCCTTGTTCAGCCTTTATTGGCCTCGTCCCATGAAGGAAAAGAACAAAGAGGCACAGAGGAAGAGAGGAAGCAAGAGAGGAAGAGAGAAGGAAAGTTGAGGGGATGAGTTTGGTGTGAGCAATAATGTAAGGCGTATCGATTCAGAGGGATCTGCTTTCATTGCTCATCCCTCACAGGGCAGCAGATCACTCTTCCTCCCTCGCTCAGGTGGCATGGGGCCCAACCTTGGCGCCTGCCACCCTGCCCAGATTAATTGAAGCATGCTGTTGTAAATGAATCACATATGGCTAATATCTCCCCACTTTCCCCTTTCAAGCACACACAAGCGTCGCCTATCCTCGTTTGTGTTCTATTTCGGGAACAGGCGACTTCACTCATGTCTCTTTCCTCTTTTTAAGGAAGAGCTGCTCAACACAAAAAAAATAGAGAAAGGAAGACGAAAGTGTAAAGGTAGCCAAGGTCAGGTGCTCATCGCTTTGAGTTCACTGTAAAATTCATGACTTTCCCTTTTGGTTTTTCATTTGTCTCCTTGCACAGCCCACTCTATGCTCTTAACTTGGCACAAAGCAGATTAATTGCGCTGTCGTACAAAAGGTAGGAATAAGCCAGCACACCTGTCCCTGATGCCACCTAGCATTAAGATGAATGCGTCATAGCTTTGGTCTTTATTAGTTATTTATAAGACCCACTGCCCAGAATAACAGCACTAAAAGAAGGGGACAGAGTGAACAGACGCAAATGGCGTTTTTGGCACTACCGCTCTCAGCAAGGGAATATAAAGAGTGATATATGTTGACCAAAGTGACGCTGACAACAATGTCTTATCGCGCAGCTCGATCAGGATTTAAGTCAACACAGCATGGTTGTCATGTTAACATCATGCACAGTCGAAGCAATGTGAGCAACCCACAGAAGAAGCATGTGTTTGTCTTAATAAATCTTGACATAAGGTGTTGTGAGCCTTTGATAGTCCCACACAGTAAAACCCATGGAAAAAGTCCATTGTTGCATTTTTTTATATTCCTCTTGGCACCACCACCAAAAAAATCCATTATTTTTCTTTCAGTTGACCACACAGTTTTGGAATTATGAGCCTCAACCAAACCTTTCAGATAAATGGTATTACAGTAAAATTACACTTACAACAACCTGCATATATTGTCACAGTGAAATAAAAGACCTGTTTTAATTACCCATTGCTTTACAAGGTATATATGTAATCAATCAAATGTTTTACATACAATTTGAGTATTTTTATGGATAATAAAAATAATAGCCACATAAAAATAACAAAAAGTTATGATCAAGATTTGGTCAATGTCTACAAATGTTACTGTGCCTACAATTTGCATTGTTTAATCATTATTTGCAGTGTAAACAATGTTCGGTTGGATTAGAAAGTGTATTTCTAATTTAAAAAATCTGAAAAAAATTATACTGATGTAATAATTGTAAACCCAAGCCAATTTTCAATTTTGTATTTTTCCAAAACATTTAAAGGAAAATATAAAGGCTGTGAGGCTGAGCTTAGGCAAAGTGGAGCTTTGAGTTAAATGCTAACGTCAGCATGCTAACATGCTCACAGCAGTGACAATACCATCATACCTGTATCATGCTCACCATCTTAATTCAGCATTGTAGCATGCAAACATTTTTAAACTCTCACTAAACACAAAACACAGTTGAGGCTAATGGGAATAGCATTAGTTTAAAGGTATCTGGTCATAAACCAGGGTACTGGACAGGACTACAGTAAATGGGCTGTACTTGTATAGTACGTTTTTAGTATTCCAACCACTTAAAGCACTTCACACTGCATGTCACATTCACCCATTCACACATATTTATACACTGATGGCAGAGGCTACGATGCTAGGTGCCAACTGCCCGTCAGAAAGAAACTAATCATTCACACACTCTCACACACTGATGGCACAGCCTTCTGGAGCCATTTGGGGTTTAAAATCTTGCCTGTGGACACTTTGATATGCAGACTGGAAGAGGTTGGGATCACCAAAATCAGTAGGAGTAGTCTGGGGAACTTGAATGTCTGTAAAAAATATCATCACAATCCATCCAACAGTTGTTGAGATATTTTGGTCTGGATGATAGTGGTGGACCGACCGAGACTGTCATCCATAGCATAGGTGATAAAAACATGACTAACTTTTTAAAAAAAACCACCATAAACAAACTGAGCTAAGAGTGTATTTTTTGCCACCAACTTCCTCAAAGTCACCCACCTGAAAAGGTTATTTTTTGAGAAGATCTCACAACTCATGTGCCCTTCCTATCTGATGAGACAATTGAAAATACCATCAAAGGAATAGTGGACTTTGTACTATTCGTGGGATAACTCTGTTCCTGTCAAATGAGATTTGGGGCTCTGCAACAGGCGTTTACAGGCTATGAGCTAATATCTAAAATGTCTGATATTTAATGAGAACATGGCCTTTCACAAAGCCACAGTGCCCTATTGATGCCCTCTTATCATCAGCTTGATCATGGTGTATTCACTAACTTGGCAGAGCCCCTGATTGCATGGTTAGAAATTCAAGTGGTAGATGTATCAGGTTTGATATGAATATTATGTGGTTTACCCATGGGGACAATTCCATTTGTATGACCCCCCCCTCCCTTCTTTGTCTGAACCCTTTTGGATTTGTCACTTTGCATTTACTTTAAGAGGTAAAGCTTTTAAACAATCGTAATAATAGAAAGCATGCTTCGGTGGTGACACCGCTGTGATCTATATCAAAGCCATCTGGAAAATAAAAGTCCTCGCTTGTCTTTAAAAGCGCGTTCGGGCTCTTGAAATCCTGTTTCTTGAATTTCCACTTTACATCCTGGGTTGAGAGGGGCAAGCTAGTGAATCGGTCCATGCAAATGTTCTCTGCGATTGCACTTCAAACGGTCTGAGGATGATGACGTTAAATTTAGATGCAGTAAACTAAACCCTTGTCTATCATTGTGGTTGTGTTCATCCCCGAACGCCCTCACATTCCCTGATCTGTCTACAAAAACAGATGTTCACGGCCCCTTATGATTCTTACTTTTGAATGGTGACCTGCTTTTTATTAAATGCAATCTTGATGTATGCAATTCTCACACTAAATCCTATGTTTCGTCTCCCAGCGTGCACTGCCCGCATGCATTTGTCACGCCGAAGCACTTGTTCGACCCACTGTTGTGATTAATTGTGTGGTTCTGCACAGATTTACTGTGATAGTCCCTGCTGTCAAAGAATGAGTGTGTGGCCTGGCTCTACAACATCCACCGTGGTCTGCAGTGGTTAAACAAATAGACGAGAAGCAGAGCATGCACACGCTGGAACGGTGGGGTTTGTAGGTGCTTATTCCGCACACTGATCCTCTTTGTTCTCCCACCGACCTTCCTCCAGACACTTTTATTTGACAACGAGGTGTGCCCCGCAACAGCCGATCGGAGCTGATGTCCCTATGCAGCAGCCAGGGGTGGTGATTATGACTGTCATAAAACAGCCTTGGTTCCATCTCCCGGGCGTATAAGAGGAGGAAAACAATAGCTGGTATATGTGCGAAAAAAGAAGACCAAGGGAATGGCAAAAATCCCCCCTCCTGTTATTTAAAACTGTTAGCTAGCTAGCAGGTATTTCTCATGACTATCTGCTTTCCCCTGGGTATCTGGTATCTTCGGGGAGAGTCTGGAAATGCCTCAGCAAGGTAGTCGGAATGCAGAGACTGCACATGGAAGCATTTTAGATGACTGCAGAACAGGCGGCCGCTGGAGAGATGTAAGACGAAACATTGCTCAATGTCCTCTTCAATGTATCTCTTAGAAAGAGAGTGTTAACACATGTTCCATTCCCATATAGCCCAGTGAGTGTGTGTGTGTGTGTGTGTGTGTGTGTGTGTGTGTGTGT
>JAPMOB010246600.1:0-10672 GCA_029875015.1 Lepomis gibbosus | reverse complement strand
ACATATGCTGTATTACAGGTAAGGGCACTGCTTTCTGAAACAAAACCCAGGCCATTAAAATTGGTCCCCTTGGAGAAAATCAGTGTGGGTGCATTATATTAACACAGTGTTCCTTATTAGTGGTATGACACTGCTGTTCAAGCAGTGTTGCACAAGCCGGGCTATTGCTTGGAATTTAAAGTTAGGTCTTAAGCCTCAGCGTGACAGAACAAATATATGTAGTTACCACAGCGGCTAGCTGCTTTGAACCTTATCTAAACCCTTCTGTTCAGTGTGCAATCACAAGAGAGATTTCTACAACACATTTTAGTAGTAGAGTTGCTCTCTTTCTCTCTCTGTCTCACTCTTTTTAGAGTCCTTGAGACAGTGTAAAGGAGAGTGTGTTATCTCCTGCAGAGCGAGAGGGGGGAGATGTTTCTCACTACACCCGTTCTCACATACCTGCCCTGTTTGCAGATAGATAGAGGTGTCTGTGTGTGTGTGTGTGTGTGTGTGTGTTTGTGTGTGTGTAATGTGTGCAGGCATGTCTATCTGACTTTCAACGTATTTAAGGATTGAAAATGAGTCGTTCCTTTGAGGAATGTCTCCAAGGGTGAATGTTCAAGTGGGCAGGCGCACACACAAGATAATTCAGTCTTCTACAGCAGGAAAAGTGTCATAACAAATTAAATTCACCAGAGGCAGAAACTCCTGGGCTCAATTTCAACTCAATCCTAAATCCATGAAGGAATATGTAAATATATGCGCCACACAGAAATATTACAATGCTACACTGCTCCATCTAGTTGCAAAATATACTTGCATCCAGCATCAAAGTGCTTTTAACACAGCAACCCAATTAGTGTGTGATTCAAATAATCTACCACCACTGCAGTAATACTAAATTTCCCATACCACACACACAATATTGTACTTATAATTTAAGCTAGGACAGTGGCTTTTTTGTACTTCTGCACTTAGAACATTATTATTACGCAGATGATGCCAGAAACAAATCACATGCTGCTTTGTTGTCAGCTGGATGTCTAAACATACATGTGTTTGATTCTCGGGAAAGTAAGCTTGTTAATTGGGCTGTAGCACTGCATGTTTAATATGCCACCTTTGGCTTAGTAAATCAAGAGGGCTGTCAGTTTTCTCTTCAGCTTAAAAGACGTGTTATGTAGTAGCTGTGCATTGTTGGGTTTTGAATGCATTAAGCGCAGTTCCAATCAAGTCTTAAATCACTGCCGTATCATGTTTTCCTAATGACATGAAAAGCTGTCCTGGCTCCCATCTCCATTAATGGAGCAGGCGTGCTTGGATAAAACGTGACAGCGTTCACAATGCTGAAATGATAAATCTCCATGAAGGTGGGGAGTCACACTGACGCCACGAACCCAATACAACTGATTAAGTTCACACTCAATCAGACGCACGTAGATAGGCACACATACACACTGAGCGCATGTACAAGAAACACACACATCCAAGTAAATTAAACTACTGTGGAAACACATACACATCAACAGGCATAAATCCTCTCTAATTTCCATGTGTCCTTGTGCTCACTGCCTCTGCCCACACTTTCAATCTACTAGCTGCGTGCTGTAAATTGTCAGTTAATCATTCATTGTTAATTGGTAATTAAGCACTAAGATAATACATGCTGTTTAATATGTGACTGATATAACTGATGGCATGACTCAAAATTGTGTGTGCGGGTGTGTGTGTCAGCGTGGAATTATAACCTGTTCTTCTTTATCAACCTCCACTGAATGACAGCAAAGCTTTGTGCCTTTGCTCTTGTGTCTGTCATAGAGATGAAGAAATGAAGGAGAATGAGGAAAAAATAAATAAAGGGGATATTAATGTTTAACACAAAGAAAAAATAGTGACAGATTCAGAGACTGATAGGAGGGGTAAGTTGAAATTAAAGAGAGAGGCAGGCAGTAGAGGAGAAACAAGAAGACAGATGGTTTGAGGACAAAAAGAAGAAGTGGAGATAACAGATAGGCCATTTACACATGACATTACATATGTCTGTTATCCAGATTGTATCTGGATATGATTTTAACCTTATACATTTACAACTGGTATTAACATGCATTTTCAGTGTCTTGATTGAAATCTGATCAAGATCCTTTCTCTTTCTTTCTCAAATAAACAAATGTCACATCCTCCTACCGTTGGTGTGGTTCCAAGAAAACCTCAATAACTATAGACAGTCAGATAACTTTCTAAACCAGTTGTTCTTAACCTGGGGGTCCTGATGGACTGTAGTTGTGAATGGAATCACTTTGGGTGGACACTAAATATTTTGCAGTGTTTAATCCATTAGGTTGCGGTAATGCCATCCGCTATAAGACGCCAAAGAAGAATAAGAATTTAAAAAAGGCAATGTTACGTTAGCTAGCTAACGTTGATCCCATTGAATGAGTAGGATGGAGGTGTATGTGTGTGTGTGTGGGAATGAGAGTTCACATTCACAAACGGATATGTTCAGTTCACCTTTAAGTACGTTCATGCATCGGCAGCACACCGCCTGTGTGCATAGTCAAATGTTTTTATATATAAGAGACATGCCTGGAATAAAGTAATTTTTTAGGACAAAGCTACTTTGGCCTTTTCAAGTACTTAGTAATGTCATTTGGATAAGTAACGCACTTGGTGTATTGACCAGGCCCTGGTCAATGATGTGCTACATGATATGCTAAATCGATTCATTTTTGTTCATTTCTAGGTTTTAACATTGAGCAGGTGCAGGTGAAGTTGGATCCAAGAGACTGAACACTTGCCATGCACAGGGGTCTTTGTTTGGCATGTTTAACTTACACTTTCTTATAGCCCAGGAACTATAAATGTTTAACCTGACGCTCTCTCTCAACAGTCTAAACCAGAAGAGTTCCACACCAAGCCTGAGACCATGCTGTCTGGTGGCAGCCGCAGCCGAGGTGGAGACGTTCACATCCTGACCCAGGTACAGGGCCCAAAAACAAACTGTTTTGCAAATTCATGCAGCAACTCACAACCTGCGCCTAGCAGACCAGCATCAGGTGCCCGCTCCATACTACCAGGCGGGACAGAGGGTCTGGCTGTCCTCCAAGGATCTTCCTTTTCAGGTGGAGTCCCGCAAGTTGGCACTTCGTTTTTAAGTTATAAATGCCTAGGCAGTGAGATAATTACTGGCATTAATAGAAAATCATCATTTAATAATCTGCAATATTTCCTGTAATTACACAGGAGGATGATTCATTGTACATTTTCTGAAGCAGCAAAAGGCTTATTAGGAAGAAACAAAGTAGTGGGTACTATAAGCAGTGATAGCTGCCATGAATGAAGAAAAGACATAACAGAAACAAAAAATCTAAAAAGCACACTTGATTTACTTGATATATTGTTGTATTTGACAAGTGTCTGGGCCATGCAGTGCAGTATAGCACAAAGAGCAACACCTACCAGGGCAGGTAGTAGACAGGAGTTAATGGTGGCTCTAACTAATTTCCCCAAAGGGAGGGAGGCGAGTGGTGGCAGCAATAATAAATAATCCAACCAAGAAGCTTTGCTAAGTCAAGCAAGGCTGGGTAATTGGTGTGACGTTAATATTTGATAAGCCAGTAAAGGCATCTAAATTGACCAATGATAGCCACAAGTGCCACTGAAACAGATGGGTCAAATGCATTCTGGAGCGTATGAACATTTGAGGAAATGTCTTTTGGAAAGTGAGAAATAATTAGGGATTAAGTACAAATGAGAAGCACTTTTTGTTGTTGTTTTAACATTAAACAGAACAATGGATGTGTGTGGATATAAAAGCTTGAACAGATATGCTCCATTAAAAAAATCTGCCTGTGTTGTTGAGAACAATGAGTCTCACAGGAGACTGTTAAATTATTCTATCTTAGGTTAAAAAGTTAAAGTCAAAGTGGTTTGCATTGTAGTGGCTGTGTTTAATTGTCACAATAATAATAATGCGTGCTTGGCAAACTACACCTAAGGTTCTTTTAAGCTTTGTCTATACAAAAATGCTTTAAATCAATCTACAGGAAAGTTCTATTGTAAACAATACATTGATTTTAAGTCTGTGGATGAATCTGTATGTTAGAGAGACTACACTACACAAGAAACAGTTAAACAAATTAAAATCCTATCCTGCATTCATGAAAACAGCAGTATAAAGTTTAAAAATTGTTGTTTTGTATGACTTGAAAAAATGTAGAGTTAATACACTTAAATAAATGAAAATGTGTAAAAGTTGTAACAGCAATTATGATGATGGAACCTATGGATAGTAACAGTGGTAAATAAGTAGCGTTCATTTACTGTGGGATTAGGTGTGGAGTAAAAATCTAAAAAATGGTTCAGCAAAGCAGTAAGGTGCAGGTGCTGTCAGGGAAGAGAGCCAGCCACAATGGAAAGTGGAACTTTTATATCCTGTAGTGCACTGGGCCCAGGCGCTACATATCAGGTAGAAGCAGACTAAGCACACGTCCTGAGAGACAGACGACAGGTTAGAAATATGTGCAGCCGGAGAGCGTACACAGAAAAAGAAGCACCTGTCACATATTGCTGGCTAATCATAACTTGCCTTACAGCCCAGCTACCAGTCTTCATAAGGTACAGCAACTGACTCTGATAATGTCCGCAAATCCTTCCTCTCCCTGACCACCCTGTTATAGTACCTTAAAAAGTAAATTATTTGTCAAAAGCATTATCACTCTAAATTATAAATACTGTATTACACCTTGACTTCTATGCATGCTTGTTTAAAAACTACAGCTAGCATACACTCATGTTAAGTTAGCATCGTTAGCACAGCTTGGCATTGTTTAATGCTGGCTAATTTGCTAGTTAATGAGCTAACTTTATATGCTGTTGTCGCCACAGTGGACGATGAGGACATCAAATGCTGCACTTCTTCACAGGGAGGGGAAAAGAAGGGGAGAAGCCAGCTAGACCAAGAACGGTGAAGAAGTTTCCTAAGCTCTCTGCAGCTCTCTGGCCACCATGCTGGATTTAGCTGTCACCACACTGCAACTATGGAGGAAAATAAATGAGCGTAAAAAATTTTCTAATCTAATATCACATCTAAAGGAGAAAACGTAACAAGGCAGCAACACCTCAAAATATCTAGATTACGTTCTATTAGGGTGACCAGATGTCCCGAAAAATCCGGGACAATCCCGAATTACGAGCAGTTGTCCCGACCCCTTTCCGGTTTGACCCGAAAATTAGACCTAACATGAGTTTTGATTATAGCCTAATTTAACATTAAATACTGATCGTTGTGTTCTTTTGCTCCAGCAGGGGTTGTAGGTATCTGTACATTGTGTCAACAGCCCCCTCCCCCCCGTTCGACAACGCCATGTTAATGCCATGTTAGTTCGATAACGTTCTTGTTAACGCCAATGAGCCAATATGCATGCAGCATTCTTGATGTGCCCACATCTAAAAGTGATTGTAATTGGCTGTGGTGAGGCAAACATTAGTTCATGGCGGTTATGCACAGAGACTCGTGGCTCGTGGGTGTAAAAGACATGGAGAAAATCAAGTGTGTCTTGATGCAACAGTGCAAAATGCAATATTTGCGACGTAAGATATTCGCTGCCAGAGCACCGTTGGGTAGTAGTGTCGCTTCAAGTAGCACCATTACTAGTTTAACTACATTTCTCAGTAGCTTGGAGACAGCGTCGCTGTTTTCTGAATCAAATCAAAGCTCTTTTATTGACCGAGTACCGCGGTAGCTTCCACACACACTACATTTTCCCAAGGATCGGTAAGTGACGGCACTGCCACACACGGACCTGTATGTGCAGCCAGCGGAAGCACTTCTGTGTGATAGTGACATCACGTACCGATCCTTGAGCTGATGTCGTGTCTGCAGTGGATTAAAGACACGCGGCTGAGTTTACTTTCTGTGGTAATAGGTGTTGCCTGGCCACCTCTTCCTCTAGCGAAGAGGAAACTTTGATATGTAGTGGCAGAAACTTGTTTTCGTGAGATCACATGAGAGATTTCTCTCTTTCTCTCAGGCCTATTGCCATGAATGTTTAGGTTGCAATGCTGTCAGAGCACAACTTCACATTTAAACAAAAAAATATATAATTAATAAACAATGACATGACAAAAAAACTAAAGAAAGAGGAATAAAAACAACAGAAACACAATATAGGTCGATGGTACATTGAAAATATGTCTTGGTTTTGATGAGCAGTAGCATTTTTCAAAGGAACAATTATTAAAATAAACTATTAATGATAATAATGTTATAATTAAGTTACTTTGTAAAAACAACAATGGCTCTCTGTTTGTTGAGAATAAAATTGGTATCGAAAAAGTATCATTCAGGAACCGGTATTGAAGTCGAGGTATCATATCGATATTGATATTGAAAATCTTTGAACGATACCCAGCCCTAATTGCTGTGTGACCATAAACTTCAGTTACCACAGTCACAGAAAACTAGTTTAACTGGATATCATGTAAAATGTAGTTCTAAAACATGAGTTGCTAACCTTAGCCTAGCTCGTCAAGTGCACAAACGCACTGCCAGTCAAGCTTCATGCAAAGACGGCTAATGTTAGCTAACTGTTATACATGTCATTCTAAAAAAAGGGGGTAGCGATAGACTCCATGACCTTGCCAAAAGTAAATATAAATAATCATTAAATCATGCCATACTACATGTAAAAAGCATTTCTATTGAAATGAGCGACATAACGTCAACGTACCTCCATCTAGCCTGTACTCGCTACAGCTCCGGAGCCCTCGGAGGGAGGGGGATTGTGGGCGTGACCATGCGTTTGATGCAAACCCATGATTGGTCAGTCAAACCACCAATAGAATCTCTTATTTAGACCTTTTTTGACTCGCAAAACTTTTCAACTAGCAAAACTCTCACTTGCAAAACGATTTAACCTGCAAAACTTTCTGACTTGCAAGGAAAACTTTTTAACTTGCAAAACTATTTAACTTGCAAAACTTAGTTACTTGCAAAATTTTCTGACTCGCAAGGAATACTTTTTAACTTGCAATCAAAAAGGACAAATTAGCAATTCAAACTTTTTGTGGCACAAAAAAAAGGCCTGTTTATTTTTAATTACAAACTTATATACATATATGCTCTCAAAACATTTTTTGCTTGCATTAAAAAGACACAAAATACTTTCATACTTCACTGTATAAGTTTTAATGAGCTCATAAGAATAAAAGCTAAAAAAAAATTAAATATAGTCTAAGAGGCTCTTAAAAAGCTTACAACTATTTTAACAACGTTCAACGTTGCTACGTTTGTTACTAATACACCAACATCCTGGGATATTTGAATTCATGTATACAAAAAAATTGCTAATTGGACAGAAATAGATGAAAGGGCACCACCTCTGCACATCACACAGTAAACAATGAGGCTATTAAAGGGGCTTTATGTAGTTTCTTAATGAAATGAAGACACAGACTCCAACCCAAACTCCACGTAAGGATACAAAACAACAATAAAGGTTTATGTGCTGAAGCCCATCAGTCCAAACAAGATTCAGATGATGTCGGTGAACAGTCAACATCAGAAAGGCTGGAGAAACATGGAGAGAGTGACGTTAGCTCACGTCACAAAGTTATCTGGTGCAAAGTTGTATCGCTTTCCACATTATTTCACCAACTGAAGCGACCCATATTGCTATCCTTTGTACCACCAATATTATGTCAAATGTGAGTGATTTAGCCTGCAAAAAAGGATGTAACGGTAAAAAAACTAATGTGGACCGATTTGCTTACTAGACTAAAGTGATGCAAGGCAGGGCAGCCAGCTTACTGTACTTTGCTTGGACTTGCCGGTGTTTGCTTCAATTTACAATTTTATTGTCATTTTACCGATCAGATCTAACCGTCTAATTGTTATCAAGTGTAGCAACAATATCATTTGTAATATTCAGTCTAGCTCACTATCCATTTCATAGTCTTCCAACACGTTTAGCTGTGGTCACATTGCTGAGCCACCGGTGAAAGATACATAAATAGTAAAGTTAATTACTGAAAAGCAGACAGGTGAGCTAACAATGACGTATCACATTGACTAAATGCAGTAAATGTAATGTTATCCTGTAACGAGCATGGATTAGTTCAATCTGCAGCTGATAAAAATATTAACGTAATGTTGCAGTAGGAGTTGAGTTTCCAGCATGTTGTGTGAAGCTGTCTTCCTAACTGTCTGTAGCCACGGTCACACTGCCTTTTTTCCTGGGTGTATTGTGCCAGTGTCTCGCTGCGCTGTAGGTACAGAGCGCCATAGCCGGTGTTGATCTGCCTCTGAGTCGGGAACGTTGAAGTAACAGAGCCTGAACATGCCTGGAGCTAAGTCACAGTTGGCACGCCAGTTTACCACGTTTATTGCAGGATCTCTGTATGAAAGCAGTTGTGACTCGAAATATGCTCGCTCATGAGTTCATGCAAGCACGTGTACAAGCACATGCCCGGTTGCAATCTTAAAACTGCACCTTTAGTGGCCGCTGAAAACTACATAATCCCTTTAAATGAAATTAATAAGGATCCCACTGATGGAGCTCTGAAGCCTCTGTAGTGACATACGCTGGTTAAGCAACTGGATTCAAACATGCACTCACAACCCTACAACACACACGTAAATTTGCTCATCTCCTGACACTCAAAACACTCATCTGACACTCAACCGCTGCCAGCAGACAGCTAAGACACGCTTCTCTGACAGATCAAACCTGATTTACAATGCATGTGCGCTGGGTGTGTTTGTGTGTGTGTGTGTGTGTGTGTGTGTGTGTGTGTGTGTCATTCTGTGAGGAAGATTCGAGCACAGGGAGTTAGGGGTCAGAATTGTAAATTTGAAAGTGTCAAATATCATGTCATTTATCTATCCAGCACACCCACCCTACCCCCTCCACACACACACACACACACACTCACACACTGTGGCCCATATCACCTCTTCCCCTCCCAACTATTCATTCCAATCTTCAGGGTAATCAATCAGCTCCTTCTGTCTTATTTCTTATTCTCTTGTTCCTTTCCATTTGTGGACTGCATCCCTGTCATCTCCTGTCATCCCCTCGTTGTTAAGCAGTGGAGTCAGTCCAGGCAATCTGCCCCCACAACCAGATGGATTACTAATGCTGATACCTTTGTACTTCAGTGTAGCCCCTAGACATGGAGTGACAACCTAGTCTTGTAAAAAAAAAAAAAAAATGTTCATACACATATAATTAGCATTAGCAAATAAGTTATGGAGGAAATGTAATGCTGCCTGTATTAAATAGTTACTAAACATAATTAGTTTTTTAATGAAATAATCTGCAAAATGTCCACTCTTTCCTTATTTCATTTGTTTTCTCTTTGTCTATGGCATGATTAACATTTTAATATTCAAGTTTAGGTAACTAAAAGCATTTGGTTAAGGTACATAAAAAAGCGAAAGTAAAAGCATGGCTTAAAACTGCTTATTTTCTTCTTGAGAAGATTGATACCACTCTCACATATGTCCGTAAAAACTGATTTAGCATTGGACTCCTGTAATATTTTTGGAACAATTACATGAGAAGTTGATACAGCATAATCAGACTTTTTTATTCCATGTCAAATCCTGGCTTCTAATTACCAACCAACTCAACAGCTGAGAGTTCCGTCAGAGATTCGGGTGTGTTATGCTAGTAGCTGCTAATGTAACATCAAGCAGCTAGCCTCAAGCAGAGATGAGGAGCAGGTCACAGAGGTCTGGTAAGCTCACGTCTTTTTAATTCCACACCCCCCGATATTTTTCATTTTCATACTTGTAGTCTTCAGCCCCAACTGATACTGACTAAAGTGGCATCATTTGAGGTAAGAAATAAGACTGCAGCTCACTGTGGAGCAGCACAACTTTTTTCACATAGGCAGTATTACTCCCCAACACTGGTAAACAGATTTTGATGTGTAAAATTAGATACCTATTAAGTATGCAGCTACAGCCAAGATGTCTTAGTTTAGCTTAGCATAAAACAAGGGGGAAAAGCTAGTCTGGCTCTGTCCATACCTACTTACCAGCACCTCTAAAATTCACTAACTAAACATGACATATCTCATTTGTTTAGTCTAACAACACATAGGGTGCTGGATGCAAAACCGCAGTTAACAATGTCAAAATCCCGTGCTTTGTGCGCAAACTATCCACCCCTTCCAAAGAATAATACATTTCCTGGCTACGAAACAAATGTTGCCAGTGAAAGTAATTCAGGCAGCAATTATACTTCTTCCAAAACATATCTGACAAAGCAAATGAGCAGTATGCAAAGATATTAGGGAGGATGTGTGTGTGACCTGTCACAGAGGCTGTCAAAAAATGCCAAGTTTGACACCTGTCTATCACATGTTTAGTGCTAAGTTGGATCTCCAGAAAAATAAAGAATACATTAAAGTTTATTTTTTGTCACTCCAACACACCTTCTCTCTCCTTTTAATTCAATACTTTTTCATGCATTTCATTGAATCACCATAGGACCAAACAGACCATGATACATAGGGAATAACTGTATTCATGTGTGTTGAGTTGTAGTGTGTATATTTGCATTTATTCACCACAATGTGTGTGTTTGGATTTGTTATATGAATGCTGTGTGTGTGTGTGTGTGTGTGTGTGTGTGTGTGTGTGTGTGTGTGTGTGTGTGTGTGTGTGTGTGTGAGTGTGTGTGTG